>JAJOZX010009978.1:0-87500 GCA_023014485.1 Bathynomus jamesi | reverse complement strand
GAAGCAGAAGCTGCCTTTAGCACTTGCCGATTTTGGAAAGCTTTTGGCTTCCTTTTGGCCTACGCAATAAGCGGCTTTTTGTGCATGAGAATAAAGCTCTATATTAGCCTTTTCTCTGTTGGCATAGGAATGCTGGCTATTACGCAACTGAAATCTTAAAAAGCAACGGGAATAAGAGCATTGATATATGGACATCAATAACTAAAAATATATGGGCAGAACAGCAGTAATATAAAAAATGAATAAATTCGTAAAATACTGGAAATGTCTTTACCGAAACGGAACCATTTAAGCTTTATCCTGATTTAAGAGTTTTACTATAAGTGGATTGTGCATATTTGCCATGTAATTAATCTCGTGAAGCAATGAAGATGTTCACTTAAATCAAGCATGTCTCATGAACAAACTTCCCCTTCTCTTTCCGAAATTATTTATTTATGAGTAACATAGAGTACTGCCTTACTGGTCTACAATACAATTGGATAAGCAGAGGTGAAATATGATATATTTCATGGTTTTTTTCATTTTTACCCATATTATCCCAATGACTACATTTGTATTCAAATATTAGAAAAGAAAGCCATATAATTGTTAAATTTTAATACAAACTGTCTTATACAAATTGGGAATACTACTCTTCTAAGAGTGAATGAGGTTAAAGTACTTGCCATTAATTTAGATTAAAAACTAAATTTCAAAAGTCAGGTACAACATATCAAATCCAAAATATCAAGCTTTTTCTTCATTTTTTGTTTTAAACTAAAAAAGACCCTTCCTCAAAACACACTCCTTACCCTACAGAATATTATTCCTTCATCCATCCACATTTATTATATTGCATTATAGCATAGGGTAGCTCAAAGAAATATATGAAACATCCTTTGGAAGTAATTAAAAAAAATGTTTGCGAACTCTCTCGAATAATGGTAACAGACACAGTCACACTTCCTCTATGTTTAAGGAGCTAAATATTTTGAAACTAAAGCAGTAGTGAAGTTATAAGTCAGTAGGAGCTAATGAAGTGCTTTTCTGGTGATTTGCGAAATACATTTAGTGATGAAGCGTGTCTGATATGCATGGAATTGCATTCCACTCTGCTTCTTTGAAGAGACTGCATTTCCCGCAGTTTCTATTGTATAGTTAGGTTTATGCATAAAATCAGTGGGCACTGCGCACTCTGGTGTTATACGACGGTGTTTTTGATAGGGGGCGATTGCTCTTTGAATGGTTGATGTATGTCGAGTTTTGTTGATAACTTTGAACATACTGACAGCAACAATGAATTTGTATAAGTCATTTTTTATCATAGTAACAAATTTTTTAATAACCTATTTAAAATATGCTAATTTCATTAATCACCTTTAATTTCGTAATCTACAGTATACTTTATTATTGAAGTTTGAAGTTTGAAAAGTTTGAAGTTTGAAATCTTTATATTTTTCATCAGATTTCTTCCAAAAGGGTCAACTTTTCTTCACTTAAGGAGAAATCACATTTTTTATATAAATGTATATAAGTTGTTGCTTTATGATAATAAAAACCCACTCTGATAGACAGAGTTTATTTCCACAACAGTTTCGATGCCCACTGGCATCCTTTTCGGGTGGATACAGAAAAACGAATGAACCAAAAACAAGAGGGAAAACAGTCCAGGGATCATTAAGAAATTCGCACCTAGGTTAGATTCCGTTCTCCCAACACTGGAAGGGCATTTTTATTAAAGGGACCCGCTTATAAGTACATTCGCACAAATTTAAAACTATCTTCTTGTTCTATACATACAGATTCTATTATTTTTTTTATATAATTATTACATTTATTATTAAATTTATTACATTTAATATTTCATTATTATTCATTACAGAAATTATAAATGTATTATTACATTGATTATTACATTGTTGTTTATTATACAGAAATTATAAACCCAATAACGAATGAAAAAGGCGAGAAGGAAACAATCCAGAGACCATTAAGAAATTCGCACCAAGGCTAGATCTCGTTCCCCCGACCCCAGAAGGGCATTTTTATTAAAGGGACCCGCTTATAAGTACATTCGCACAAATAAAAACTATCTTCTTGTTCTATACATACAGATTCTATTATTCTGACATAATTACTGCATAAATTAATGCATTTACATTTTTTAACATTTATTATTATTACCTTTACACTAATTATTACATTTATTGCATTTATATTTATTTCCACATTTATTACTTCCATTATTATATTTACATTTACGTTTATTATTCCATTTACATTTTACCGAAAAAAAAAAAAACCGAATGAACCAAAAGCGAGTAAGGAAACAATCCAGAGACCTTTAAGAAATTCACACTTAGGTTAGAACCCGCTCACCCGAATCCGTAAGGGATTTTTTGACCAAGAATCTCATTAAGGGTCCAACTTATAAGTACCTTCGCACAAATTAAAATTATCTACTTGTTCTATACATACAGATTCTATTGTTTTTCTCTTGATATAATTATTACATATATAAAGTACCTTACTTGATTCCCAATCTATAGCATGATTATTTTGGCTGGCGTGATAAAAAATGGCATTATTAGTATTACAACTTCTGAAGGATTTGTGTTCTTTAATACGGGTTTCAATATTTCTTCCAGTTTCTCCTACATATATTAAATCACAACTTTTACAGGGAATGCTGTAGAAACAGGCTTGTTCCTGTTTCGCAACGTTATTCCTAACCAATTTACTTTTCACGGTAGACGAATATTTAAACGCCAAAGCAAACTTAAAATCTTTCGTCAACGGTTTTATTCTTTCTAATCCGGCACTGTAAGGCAAACTCACATATTGTTTTTGGTTAAATGAAGGTTCCCGAGGGGCATAAAAAGATTTTCTGGCTTTAAAATACACTTTTCTGATAAACCACTCAGGATATTTTAAATCCTTAAAAATGTTCCAAATCTTTAAATTTTCCGGGTCCAGCAAATGTGGCTACAAATCCTGAGTGCTCTTAGAAACATGGAAGAAATAATTGAGCTTTGAACCCCTTCATCATGATATGAAAAATAATGAACGTACGAATGTGTCGGGAGAACGGGATCTAACCTAGGTGCGAATTTCTTAATGGTTCCTGGACTGTTTTTTCTCTTGTTTTTGGTTCATTCGTTTTTCTGTATCCACCCGAAGAGGATGCCAGTGGAAACTGTTGTGGAAATAAACTCCGTCTATTAGAGTGGGTTTTTATTATCATATTTTGACCATCACGTAGAAAAAAGTGAAGTTTTTTGCAAGTTGTTGCTTTCTTAAACAAAATTCTCATTTTCATTCGTTGAACTGAAATTACGACATATGATAAAATTTTAATTTAATTTAAGTCAATTTTATTCATTATAAAAACTTTGAAGTACTTAATTTTTTTCTTTTGTCAAGGAAATTTTAATAAAAATGGAAAATAATGCATGCTATGATTCTATCTCTTTTTCACCCCACCTATTTTTCACCCCATTATAGACTAATATAATTTTGTTACGTAGTGCAGTGGTTAGCATCGCTAACTACGAATCCACCGGCTACGGGTTCGATTCCTGGTGACGGCAGGCGGCGGGCAGCAAACCCAGCTGTTTTTCCATACATTAAAAATTGGTTGGTAGATAAATGGTACCCTGGGTAGCCTTGTGGTTAAGACGCTGTGCTGCTCATCAGGAGGAAGTGAGATCGAGTCGGCCAAGGACTTTGTAAGTTCTAACCACCCGTGATGGGTCGTGGATCGGACTGAATGTTAAGCCTTAGGTCGAAGGTGGGAGCAAAACCAAGGTTAACCAAGTTATATAAGCACACATTTACACTAAAAATACAAAATTAACTTTTTGTCGTGATTTTGAAACCCCCTTGGTCGAACATGGGTTGAGAAGTTTTCACCATCTTTTATTGTGTTTTACTTGAATCAGAGCTTTATTTCGAAGAGCTTTGGCTTGCAGGAAATATGTTTCTGCTAAGTATCCCTTTCTCATATTTTGAAGAGATCTCATACACAATTTATTCAGTCAGATTAATTAACATATGTATTTACCATTTATACAGGTTCTTAATGTTTATTGCTGGTGTGGATAACTTTCCAATTTTGAGGATGAGGCGTGCTATATCTGCAGCAGAATCCAACGTACGATAAAAACGCTATTTAGTTGGAGAATACAAAATGAAGTCAGTTGGATCTACCTTTCGAGAAGCGATTATTCTTACCGTTGTTAACTTTGTCAACTTATCGTTTAAAATTTGCAGTAGTTTGGATTGATTTTATAGATAATTTTGTAGATAATGCCTAAATTATTGGTAGGACTATTCTTAACTATGATATTTTGCACATTATTGTCATATGAAAATACTACATTAATGTTCAAAAGTTAAAGTACATTAGCAATGCCTTAAAAGCATGGGAAAAATGGAAGTACTAAAATATTCTTCGACAAAGTGCGAGGGTTATTATTCACACGATAGAAAGTTCGTTTTGCCTTGTTAAGACAAGATTCCAAAAAAAGCAGGTGGATAACTGTTGATTTTTTCTAACTCAGCATCCATGTATTCTGGAGTGGCAATCCAAAGAGCGTGGAGAAATTGAAGAAAATATAGCTTTCTTGATGGGAGGTGTCCTGTCCGAAGTAAAAGTGTACATAGGACAAATTGTTTTTTTTTTTCCGATAGATATTAAACTTAAAACTTTTTAACTTGTACTTATTAACACTAATTACGAAATTGAAAACAGCATTTTTCTCTCACCCACCAATTTCGAAGGAAATGCAAATGAAAATTGACAGATTTTCTTACATTTTTGGTATATTTAATTGTACTAAAAAGAAGAGTACCGTACCTAAAATGGTTTTGCAGCTGATTTTCGCTTATAACTAGTACTAGGGGCTTCCTTCGTACTGCTTTTCCATGGTTGATATATCCTGATGAAATCTTTCGCCATGATCATCGCTGACAGCGCGCAGGGTTGATGGGAAGAAGTCGAGGTGGGAGTGCAGGAAATGCATTTTCAAACACATGTTACACCCCATGGCTTGGTAAACACTATGCATTTGGTCCACCAGGAAGACATGATTTTCTGTTTTGACGCTGCCGAGCAAATTCGTAACTTCTTTAAAAGCTTTCCATGCTGTTCTTTCAACCTCATTCAAAGACTCATCAAATACAGTGTCTTTCATCACTTTTCTGATCTGTGGGCCCCAAAAATGCTTTCTTTGATTTTCGCTTCGCTGATTCTAGGGAACTTCTGTTTTAGATATAGAAAACCAGGTCCGTCTTTATTCATGGCTTTCACAAAAATTTTCATCAAACCAAGCTTAATATGGAGAGGTGGTAAGAAAACTTTTGCTGGGCAAATGTTGGGCAACATTTTTCTGTCCTGGAACCAAATTTTGTCGAATTAGTAGGATGGCCGCAAAAAGGGAGAGTGCATATGCAATTGCAATGTTGATCAAATGAGTGCCAGTGCCAACCCCCCAAAGGAGGGGAGTTCACCTAATCTCTTTGGGGGAAAAGGTGGGACGGCCTCACCCACCAAAGGGGCATACCTAATCTAAGAGAGAGAGGAGGAGAGAGAGGAAGAGACCATCCAGCTTCTGCGAGAGGCAGAAGCTCAATGAGGGCTCAAGGCAGTGTTGCCAGATCTACAGATATATCTGTAGATCTACAGATTTTATGAAGCAATTCAGATTTTCAGATTTTTTCAATAATTTGCATAATCTACAGATTTTTAATCCAGCAAGCAATCATTATTATTTACTTCCAAAATTTACAACAAGGAAATATTAGGCCTACAGTCTCAATCAATAGGACACAAATGTTCTCGGTATTCAGTTTCAGAAGTCGAGTCGACTCGCTTCTGACTACGATATACATGCCGATTAAATCATTTAATCGGCGCTGATTGGTTGATATTCCCTCTACGTCATGGTAGCATGGAATGTTTTTGTTTTGTTGAAAAAAATGATATTTATCTGTTTAAATCTAAAAAAGATTTTTTTTGGTTTCATTTATGTGTATGAATTAAAGAAGTATTCCGGTGTTCTTATAGTTATTACAGCAATAACCAAAAGGTATTTCCTTTGTCACAAAGTAACGGAATTCAATTTGTTTACTTTCATTTACTTTACTTTTTTTTATGTTAAAGTGCCATATTTATATAAGTTTATAAAAATAAAGAAAATATTATACAAGATTTTATCATTGATAATACCTTAAGACAGTAAATTAAATAAAAATATGTCAAAATTATTATTTAGATAAATATTATAAATCTACAGATTTATACAGATTTTTTAATCAGATTTATCAGATTTTTAAAAATTCCATCTGGCAACACTGGCTCAAGGTGGCAACACCTGACTTAGAACTCGAAATCCGCCAGTTGGTTTAATCAGCCAGTTGACAGTTGTCCTAATCCGCCAGTTGGCTTAGAAGGCATAAATGGCCTGTATACTGTATATTAATAACCTTCGAACGAATTAAAAGCGCACACAAACGCACATACGCTCCCCGACTATACCCCCCATAAATCCCCTATTATTACATATATATATATATATATATATATATATATATAAACAGATGCATGCAAAGCCCCAGCAGCAAAATATATACAAAAAACACCACATCACCACCAATCGTCTAAGTAAAGTATAGACTTTTAGAAGCTCATCCCAGCAAAACCACGTAACAACCGATATGAGGGCTACAACCAAGCGTCGAAACTTAGACGATTGGTGTTGAAGCAGTATCGTTTTCTATGCGTATTTAAAAAAAATGGAATTTATGGCATAACTCATTTAATTGCAACTTCTACAATTCAATAAATGGATTTAATATGATTTACTCTAAATAATTTCTCTCTTCACCATTACTGCATTATATTTAATGTAATTTTAAACCAGCTTTTGGAACATATTAAATCTTACTATTCACGGCTTAAAGTAAATTTCCTTCAGTGCAATTCTCGAATTAAACACTGCCTTGAGGATTCGATTTCTAATACAGCGTATTGTCACAAACACACTCAAAAACGTAGAAGATTGGGGTCTCCTATCCAGCAATAAAGACTTATGAAATGCTTCGATATATATATATATATATATATATATATATATATATATATATATATATAAGATCTACTAAGTCCTTTTTCATCGTATAGTTAAACGAATATATTCATTTCACCTGTTCAGTCTCTATTATTTAAGGGTATAAGGTTCAAAATTGAGGGTCAAACATTGATATTTTTAACCGTAAATGTTTTCCTATGGCATGCCCAATAAATATCGTTTTCTATACGTATTTATAAAAAATTGAATATATGGTATAACTCATTTAATTACGCCTTCTACAATTCAATAAATGGATTAATATGATTTATTCTAATAAATAATTTCTCTTCAACATTACTGGAATACATTTATCTCACCTGTTCAGTCTCTATTGTTTAAGGGTAAAAAGTTCAAAATTGAGTGTCAAACGCGGATATTTTTAACCTTAGACATAGTGCGTTCGAAAAGTCTCTCCGCAGTCAACCAACACTTTAAAAAAAATGTTTGACAACAAGTGTAGACGAGTTGGTCTGTGCCTGCAAATTGGTTGAAAACACTTTCAACACATGCTGTAAATCAAAAGGTTGTGATAAAATCACTAAATCATGGCTCAATGAAAACATTGTAGTTTTTCAATTTCCTATACATTTAACATAGCACTGCGGGGAGACTTTTCGAATGCACTGTATATTCCTATATATCTATCCATCTAACTGTCTATCTATCTACCTGCCTGTTTATCCATCTATCTATCTATCTATCTATCTATCTATCTTCACCTTCGTGTGAAGAGAGAACGACGCACGGAAACGCAACGAAGTATATACACACATTTTATCGGTGATTCACTGTCATCACTTGCATTAACATGACATACTAATTGTTACCATTGTGCACTTATCCGTGATCGTGACATGGAGTTAACCGTGATTTGGTGGTGTTTACATTCGCGGGTCCCCTCCCGCCATCCCACCACAATGCGCCTCAGTCAGTGTCTCTCAGCGCAGCCAAAGACAATATTACGGACGATACAAAGATCAGCAGAAAAATCAGCGAGTGGTACCAAACTTCAAACTAAACCCAATTACCATCCAAACATAGCTGGAAAATAGGAAGGGCAGAATATGTAGTGTTCCCAAACTAAAGGCCTGACAAGGGACCTCCTCAACACTGAAGGAAAATAGCTTGGTTGTCAGGGGGCCAAGACTTTTTAACCAGCTTCCTAAGGACCTCAGAAACGTTACAGGGGTCAAAGTTGAAATATTCAAGAGAAGACTAGATGCCTGGCACAGGACGGTACCAGATGAGTCGGGTGTACCTGGCTATGTGCGGTGGAGAGCGCAAGAGAGCAACTCGCTCCTCCACCAAGCCAGACCTAGAGGCGGGCCACCAGCTTGACCTTCATGTGAAGAGAGACCGACACAGGGGGGGGACACTAACATCGAGTATAGCAATTTAACTTGAAGTAGTAGTATTATTAAATATTTAAATTAAACATCTGATTCTTTCGCAATAAAAATTAGGCGACAACCTACATTTTAACACATAACTATCATATCTACAGCTAATTACGCAAAAGTACATTTCTATTTCATATATATATATATATATATATATATTTGGGTGCCCCTTATTTTTCGAAATTGCAAATTTCACCGTCTCATCCCCTCAATATATTCCATTTGACAAAAAAACAAAATGTGCAAAATCTCAAGTAATTATAAATATTCTTATTGGTCCCGCACAAGGACTCAAATTTAGTTAATTATTGAAACATAAATACACGAATTTTTTATTAGCGTTTCATTATAAGGGCAAATAACAGCAGTTAAAGAAGAGCATAAACTAAAATAGACATTGACTACTGATTAAGTAGAAACTGAATTGAACTAAACATTTTAGGACTGAAAGCATAGTAAATTTGGCCTAGTAGGGATGGTTGCTTATGAGGCCCCCCTAAATATTAATTGATTTTAATAAAACATCTTTGGTACACGTTTTATATGAATAGGAAAAAAATGCGGGGGTGAGACCCCCAAATTTTGGTTGATTGGATGATTCTTATATGTATAAGAAGGGTCAAAAGTAGGACATTTTCCCATACCCCTCACAGCTTCTAAGAACCATAAAATCGGGGATCTTTCTTGTCAATACTTTAAAACTTGATGCACCAAGTTTTAATGTATCGGTAATAAAGGTCCCTCTTTGTGATTCTTAGATTCTGTGGTGAATGGGAAATGCCTGAGTAACTCAAAACGGTAATATGCGCTCGGCTCGGAGTGGAAAGCCGCAGTACTACAGAACAATAATAACTAGCCCAGGGCGTTATAATACATCCCGGGATATTGTCAGAGACTTAAATGGTCGTTTCTCAGGGCCGTCACAACAGAGTTGAAGTCTTCAAAGAATGCTAGATGTTTGTCTCAGTACAATACCAGATGAGCGGGGTGCACCTTGTTATGTACGGCAGAGAGTGCAAGAGAACATTTCGTTCCTTCACCTGAGTGCAACATGCAGATTATACAGAATCAAACACTGTCTCGCTTGAACGACTTAACACCAAATAAACTTAATTCTACTTTTAATCAGTGTAGAGCATGATGGCCTAACCTTGCATTTGGTTGGCTAAAGGGGGTATGGAAAAACTATACGCGCTCACAACATGGTATCATATGTGGTACATTTATTTCATAATTAAATATAAATTATTAATTAATTGAATTAAATATCTATACAAAATTGCCTCGGGATTGGCGACATAGCCTATTGGGAATGAAATAATTGAATTGCCATACGTACAAAGAACCTGTACGTATGAATCAGCCCCACATAGCAACAAGAAAACCCAATTTATTATTTAGTCTACCAAAAGGTAGTAGACACAACAAAATCATGCTAGTTCGGCAAATAATACACCAGAACCAAGGAACGGCTCTCAGGGCTGTTTATGTTACAGCGAAGCTCTAAACAGGGAGGATGTGAAATTGTCCCCCCTAAAGTTCTGAGTGAATTCCTTATAATAAACCACAGGATAGGCCTATACCTAAAAGTGTTTATATTAATTACATAAAGTTAATTCGTCGCGAAACTCGATCGTGGCGGCCCTACACCGAAGATGATCGTAACGCCCTCCATCGAAACAAACAAAGACCCAGCAAAAATAAGGTGAGGCAAATTATTTTCATTCTAATATACTGTAGGTCGCGCAAATCCCGACGCTAGAATTACCGTAATCAAAATAAATATAAAGAGGTCCTTTAAAGACCTACATATTCATAACTCTCTAACGAAAAAGCATAGGGCTTTTGTCGGTAACCCTCCACTGAAGTCTGCTGGAAATTTCCAACGGATGAGGGCACAGGCAATCAACCCATAGCCCTATATAGTTTTTTCACATGGTGGCCGTTGTATGGGGAACTAACCCCTCTACAATTTACACTGACACACGTAGTGGCTAGGCTTAACTCAGTAGGCCTAACCCTAATTTCAACCGTAACCCCACTATAGTTTTCATATGGTGGCCTAAAACTGGGAACCGATTCCTTTACCTTTACACTAATCGAAAACAAAGGCTTGTTCATTTAACAGGCATAACTTATTTTAGGTCCTAAAAATAATAGGCCCGCAACATTAAGCCTATTTAATAGGTCCTACTCTTCAAACTCAAAACTAAGCCTTGTTAATTTAACAGGCTTAACTCATTTGAGGTCCTATAAAATAATAGGCCCAAACATAAGCCTACTTTGTAGGCCCAACAAATAGGCCTATTTAGTAGGCCCACCTAACTTTACCTTACATAATAAGCCTACCTCTTAAAGTAGGCCTTACTCTTTACACTCAAGGCCTATCCTAACTAAAAACACTAAATTTATAATTGAACCTGTGGTGTAGGTTATAAAATTTATTTCAGCAATTTAACTTACTCATTAACATCACAAAATTCGACTCAGACCTGTAACATCACAAAATTCGACTCAGACCTGTAACATCACAAAATTCGACTCGAACTGTAACATCACAAAATTCGACTCAGATCTGTAACATCACAAAGACCTAAAGCAATTGCACAAATTCAAACCTACACCCACCTAACACCTATTCGTGACCCTATTCCAACCTATTCGAAGTCCTATTTGACATATAGGCACACCAAGTCCTATTTGACATATAGGCCCAACCTACGAAGTCCTATTTGACATAGGCACACCAAATCCTATTTGATACATAGGCCCAACCTATTCCAAGTCCTATTTGACATAGGCCCAACCTATTCCAAGTCCTATTTGACATATAGGCCCAACCTATTCCAAGTCCTATTTGACCAATATAGGCCCAACCTATTCCAATTCCTATTTGACCAATATAGGCCCAACCTATTCCAATTCCTATTTGACATATAGGCATAAAACAGACAAGGCTTGATATAAGGGTCTCAAATGCAACGTTTGAGGATCTTTACTCAGCCAAATTGGTTAACCTAACCCAAAACCCAAAAATAAAACCCTATAACAAAATACACATTTACACACATACGTACGGTACAGTATATAAATATATACATACGACTTCAAACATCCAATTCTTCTTTTTAAAGGAAGAATCACAACAGATTTCATCAACAAACACACACACACACACACACGTACGGTACAGTATATAAATATATACATACAACTTCAAACATCCAATTCTTCTTTTAAAAGAAGAAACACAACAGATTTCATTAACAGACACATACATTCCTTGCAAACAGATTGGATTCCTTCAAAACCCCAAACCTTCCAGACCTACCTGTAGGATATACAACATTTACTCATTCATAACTACGGGTATTAATTTCATTGGAGTGGTGAATCCAAGTTTTGAAGACCAACTGGATTCGGAGGAATGATACACACACACACACACACACACACATACACACACACACACACACACACACACACACACTACTCTTTCAATGTGTCTCAAACACAACAACCTGTCTAAACATAACCAAGGATCGGAGAGTAAAAGCTTTTATTGCTGCGCTCTGATTCTGTGCACATAATTTTGTGCCAAAAATTATATGGTTAGACAGTGACACGTACAAACAAACTACTCTACTCCCCAAAGGGCCTTGGCCTACCCTTGGCCATAGCCCAACAAATTCATCAAAGGGCTGATGGCCTACCTTGGCCATAGCCCAACAAATCATCAAAGGGCTGATGGCCTACCTTGGCCATAGCCCAACAAATTCATCAAAGGGCTGATGGCCTACCTTGGCCATAGCCCAACAAATTCATCAAAGGGCTGATGGCCTACCTTGGCCATAGCCCAACAATTCATCAAGGGCTGATGGCCTCACGGCCATAGCCCAACATATTCATCAAGGGTCTTGTGGCCTCCTTGGCCAGAGACCAAACAACAAGGTCTTGTGGCCTCCTTGGCCAGAGACCAAACAACAAGGGTCTTGTGGCCTCCTTTGGCCAGAGACCAAACAAAAAGGGTCTTGTGGCCTCCCTTGGCCATAGGCCAAACAACACAAAAACAGTACAGGATTCAAAGCCCCAAGCCCTCCAGATCTACCTGTGGAGGAGTAAATTTACTCCACTAAAACTACGGGTATTGACTAGTCTGAAGTGGTAGGAGGTTTGAATACAGTACAAACTCTTTCTAATTCTCCTAAATTAAATGAACAAATAACAAAAGACAACAATGGGAACATTGAACCAAACAATTACACGAAAACACTTGGAATGCTTTGGTTTTTAAAACAGAATTCTGAACACGATGACACTCTTTGCACAAAGAGTTATAACTTAAATCCAAATGCCGATACAAAAAGACAAGTGCTTTCAGAATCATCCAAAATTTTCGACCCCATTGGATTATATTTACCAGCAACCATAAGATCCAAAACCCTTTTGCAAGACTTATGGAAAAAGAAAATTGATTGGGATGAACCACTTTCAGTGGAAGACCAACTTCATTGGAAAAAATTAGCCACAGACTTGAACAAAGTTCAAGACATCTACGTACCAAGATGTGCTGGCTACAGATTGAAATCGCAAACACTACACATTTTTACAGATGCCAGCACACAAGCTTATGGGTGTTGTGCCTATTTAACAAGTGAAAATGAAAGTAACTTGGTTTATTCAAAGGCAAAAGTGGCACCCTTAAACCAAAAAAAACTGTACCACAACTTGAATTATTAGCTGTCTCATTGGGAGTTAAAACAGCAAACTTTCTTTCACAAGTGTATAAAGAAGTTGACATAACAAACATTTACTTAAGGACAGACAGTCAAATTTGTCTAACATGGGTGACCAACACAGAACAACTTCTTGCAAAAAATATTTGTGAAAAACAGACTAACAGAAATCAAAACTGCAAACACAAACCTTGGTATCAAATTTAGGTACATAAAAACAAAAGAGAATCCTGCAGACTTTTTGACAAGAGGGCTCTCTTACAAGCTGTTGAAAACAAATAAAATCTGGTATGAAGGGCCCGAATGGCTAACATGTGAGGATCTTTGGCCAGCCAAAGTAGTTAACCTCACACTCAACTCTACAACAACTGAAAAGATCACTGAGGACAAACCTATATTTGACTACACCTTTATTCAGACCTCAACAAACTCTTGAGAATTACAGTCTATTGCTGCAAGTTTGTCAATAGCTACCTTCTCAAACACTGTCCTCAGAAAGCCTTTTCTAACTTAACAGAAACTGCAACAAAATACTGGCTCAAACAGATACAAGCTTCAGAATTTGACAAGGAGTTGAAGTATCTTAGGTCCAGTAGCACATTAAACAAAGGTATTCCTTCACTTGTCATGGATCTAAATCTGTACCTGGATACAGAGGGTCTGATAAGGTGTAAAGGAAGGCTTAACAAGTCAACTTTGACTTACAACTCTAAGCACCCAATTCTTCTTCCAAGGAGAAATCACTTCACAAAACTCATCATCAGGGATACCCACAACAAAATACACCACATGGGAGTCCCACAAACCCTGACAGAGCTGAGAAAAACTTACTGGCTACCAAAGGGTAGAACTGAAACAAAGAAAATTTTAAACACATGCATTCCTTGTAAACGTATCCATTCACGACCCTTTAAGACCCCAAGCCCTCCAGACCTACCTGTGGAACGAGTAACATTTACTCGGCCATTTGAAACCACGGGTATTGACTACACTGGAGCGGTAAATGTGAGTTTTGGAGACAAAATGGATTCAAAGGAATACAAAGTGTACATTGTACTCTTCACCTGTGCTGCCACACGTGCCATATGTCTAGACATAGTAGAAGATCTGACAGCAGAAGCTTTTATTGCTGCTTTCAGACGATTTTGTGCACACAATTCTGTACCCAAAACTATATGGTCAGACAATGCCACATACTTCAAATCTGGTGAAAGAATTATTCATCAGATTTGTGACAGTGAAACAGTACAAACTCATTTAACCAAACACAACATAACCTGGAAGTACATTCCTGTTAATACACCATGGTATGGTTCAATTTGGGAAAGAAACATACAAACTGTAAAGAACTGCCTTAAAAAGACTATTGGGACAAAACATCTACAACTTTTTGAACTCATGACTATTCTGTCAGAAATTGAAAATGTTGTCAACAACAGACCATTAACTTATGTGGGAGATGGTATTAATGAGCCAGAACCTCTCACACCAAACCACCTAATTAAGGGAGAAACAGTAAACATGTTACCAGAATCTGAACATAACAGTACAGAGGATCCAGATTGGGAAATAGGACACAAAGAACTCAACACAAAATACCAACATTTGACACAAATCAAGACTCAATTTATAACAAAATGGAGAGAAGAATACTTAACAAGTCTTAGAGAAAGACATAAACAATTAACAAAACAAAGTTGGAATGATTCAGTCAAAATTGGGGACATTGTGTTGATACATGACAAGACACCAAGACAACATTGGTCAATGGGAAAAGTCTTGGAACTCAAAACTGGTGAAGACGAAGTTACCAGGGTTGTAAAACTGAAAACAGCAACTGGTGAGACCACCAGAGATATCACATTACTATATCCTTTGGAGTGTGGGGCTAAATTAGAACCATTACCCCAAAGGATGGATCAGGATACTATTGGGGAGGAATCTCTCAATGTGCCTGATGTAACTCAGACTAAACCAGACAGGCCTCAAAGAAAGACTGCTTTGAAAGCCAGAAAACTTTTACAAGAAAAAATTAAGACTGGTGACTTATAAAACTTACACAAACTGAGCAAAGTTAAAATGCTTAATAACTTTACTTTAATCCCATAAATTTCCTATACCTAAAGGGAGTCAAACTGATTGACATAACTTTAACTAAACTTGAGAAGTTGGCCTCTTGAACTTTCATATTTGAATAGGTCTTGAGTAACCTCTCTCTTCCTAAATTTCTACTTCATTCTTTTCATCCATTTCACATGTTTACACAGTTTGTCAAAAAATTTTGATCTATAACATACAAATTTTTCTCCGGCCCCCCCCAGTATATGGAAAAACTATACGCGCTCACAACATGGTATCATATGTGGTACATTTATTTCATAATTAAATATAAATTATTAATTAATTGAATTAAATATCTATACAAAATTGCCTCGGGATTGGCGACATAGCCTATTGGGAATGAAATAATTGAATTGCCATACGTACAAAGAACCTGTATGTATGAATCAGCCCCACATAGCAACAAGAAAACCCAATTTATTATTTAGTCTACCAAAAGGTAGTAGACACAAACAAAATCATGCTAGTTCGGCAAATAATACACCAGAACCAAGGAACGGCTCTCAGGGCTGTTTATGTTACAGCGAAGCTTTAAACTGGGAGGATGTCTTTGTCCCCCCTAGTTCTGAGTGAATTCCTTATAATAAAACCTAATGACTAAAAAAGGATAGGCCTATTCCTTCAGGGGTTTATATAGTGACTATATTAATTACCTTAAGTAAATTCGTCGCGAAACTCGATCGTGGCGGCCCTACACCGAAGATGATCGTAACGCCCTACATCGAAGCAAACAAAGACCCAACAAAAATAAGGTGAGGCAAATTATTTTCATTCTAGTATACTGTACGTCGCGCAAATCCCGACGCTAGAATTACCGTAATCACTTAAATATAAAAAGGTCCTTTAAACCTACATATTCATAACTCTCTAACGAAAAAGCATAGGGCTTTTGTCGGTAACCCTCCACTGAAGTCTGCTGGAAATTTCCAACGGATGAGGGCACAGGCAATCAACCCATAGCCCTATATAGTTTTTTCACAGGGGGCTTTCTCAAGGTAGATGAGTCATCAGTTAAAGATGCAATTAAATTATAATTAAATAAACATTATTTACACACATCAGAGTAAGGGGATGTTATTTACCCCACTAACAACAGTACGCACCCATTTTGTAATGTAAACTCAATAGTGAGGCGTTTATTTCATTTATGCCCCTTTGGGGAGGATGCGGCCGTCCCAACTTCTCCCCTAAAGAGGTTAGGTGAACTCCCCCCAGCTTGCTGGAGCAGTTTCCCCCCTTTGGGGGGTTGGCTCTGGGGGAGGGGGTTGGTACTGGCACTCATTTTATCAACATTGCAATTGCATATGCACTCTCCCTTTTTGCGGCCATCCTACTGAAGTTGACACTCTTTCTGTGTATAATGACTCCCGTTAGCTCGGCTGTCACACTCGTAGAGGAGACAAGAGAACTTTGTGTATCCTAACTGTAAGCCGAGGAGAAGTGCAATCACTTTCAGATCACCACAGACACGCCAGGAGTGTTTATCATAGTCAATATGTTCAAATATAACTGCATATTGTCATACGATTTTTTCATATGAACTTTATGTGCAATCAGAATCGACGGATAGATATTACCGTTGTGCAATAATACAGCTCTTCAAACTCAACTCTGATGAATCGACAAAAAGCCTCCATTCCTTAGATTGTGCTCTCGATCAAGTGCCTCCATGAAAGCGTTCGCATCATTATATATACACTAAATCACTTTCCATAGAGAAAAACGATGTGAAGTGTGTCTCACACTTATGAAATGATATATTTATAGTCTTTTGTAAGAGATTCCAATCTTTTAATCTAGAACTTAAGAGCTCACTCTGATTTTCAGATAGATTCAACTCTCTCACAAGATCATTTAATTCTGATTGAGAAATTAAATAAGGTTCATCCAATGAAGGTGGTTGAAATTGTGTATCCATGTCATCTTGTCTGTCCAAAGGTTCATTACAAGATTCATCATCAGGGTCATCATCATCATCTAAAATCCATGTCGTTGGTGGTTTTGGTACTGGCAAATCGTCACAATGTGAAAGAGATGGCATAGCTGACAGTAAATTAGGATATTGAATCGCATGTTTAGAGTCTGAGGAATGTCTACTTATATTCGTTAAACAGAAGTAGCAATCAGTCGAGTGGTGTCTTTGTTCTCTCCATACCATTGGGACCGCAAAAGGCATTGAAGAATGAGTACCTTTTAATCACCCCCTCACAGATCTTGCACAATAAACACACATACATGAGGAGCCCAGATTTTGTCTTGATCTCATACTTTGTAACCGAAATGAAGTTTATATGTCTTTTTAATTAAAGGAGTGAAAACCTGCTTTTGTGATTTTGTTGTAAATTCACCACCGCAACACAACAACTGTCAGGGCTGTTTGCACACTTACGACACATTCTCATTTTTTACATCACAAAAACTTATTTTTTTCACAAAACATATACCAAACAAAACTAATAACTAAATGCACTTAATCAGTCGACTGGTGGGTAGCAATGCACGAGACTGACTGAGAGATTAATATGAATGCGCAATTCTAACACATGACAAACAAGAATGTGCATGTCCTGACAGGTATGTGCTTTGTGCTTCTCTAATTCGATGATAAGCAGCTACTGCAGACTCAAGTGACTCGTACTATTTATCTATCAATCACCAATCAGTTTGTCACCATAGTCAAATTGCTCCGCCCACAAATGCCCAAGACACGGTAATGCCTCTCAGTACATGTGATATGTTTATAAAACTCCAAAGTGTGAGAGAAAAATTTATTCGATGATATGGCGTAATGTTACACTTGTTAGAATATTGTTATGATGTTTCAGACCAACAAAGACTCTAGGATCCACTCATAGCTGGTGTACCTAACCGTGTTTGTAATTGTGTATTGCGCATGTCCTCCGTGGTGGCGGAGAGGACCTACAATTTTACGTGGGTTCCGAACCACAAAAACCTTAATTTTACTACCTTAAACTATACACAGTTTATCAGCATATGCATCTAATCGATTTTTAAACATATTTATAGACGTGCTACTAATTACTTCTACGACAAACTATTCCACCTATTTACTTTTCTATGCGTAAAATGGTTTTTGGCAACTGCTGTCTCGAACCTTCTACTTGTCAGTTTACACCCGCTATTTCTAATATAAATTATATGTGTTTTTGGCTTTGTTTCTCTACAGTAGTATTTGTCACTATATTGAAACCCACCATTATTGGCATTGGTTGTCCCGGAAAGCTAGGCTTTTTCTCGCTTGAGCATTTTAAGGAATGGCATGCATCACATGAATAAAAGTAATAAACAATTGTTTATATATATATATATATATATATATATATATATATATATATATATATATATACATATATATACAGTAAACCCTCGTCCAACGCGTGTTTGTCCAGTGCGAATTTGCCTATACATGGAAAAATAAATGCGAACAATTATTTGCCGAAAGCGGAAAATTTGATTATACACGATCCGCCAAACACGCTCTAAGACAGTAGTACTGTACGCGTGCCAGCGCGCGCTCTAGTGTTTTCCTCCTCACTCTCCATCACTCCCGCACCTCCCTCCCTCTCGCGTCACCCCCTCGTATCACCCTTTGTCTTAGTCCCGCTACCGGTTAAGTTCAGTGAAGTTTGTTGAATTGCTTTTGTCGTATTTCGCCGTTGTTTTGCTATTACCCTTAGACAGCAGTATGGCACCAAAACGTAAAGCATCCGCAAGTGATTGTGAAGAGAAGAAAGTCGTAAGGTTATGACATTAGCCGAAAAATAAAGATTTTAGATAAGTTAAGTGGTGTATGATGGTGGTATGAGCATAACATCACTTGGCCGCGAATATCACGTGAATGAGTCTACCATACGCACCATCCGAAAGAGTGAAGAAAAGATATGTGCTATTTTCGTTTAATATATTTTTATTTATCATATGTAAATATCATTATGTTTATGATTTTATTATGCTCTTATTTCATATACACTATAGGTAGGGAAATTCATTTATGTGTGAATAAAAAGTCTACGTATCTAAGTATTAATGGGAGACTTTACGCGGCCGCGTTCACGTATCCCCATTTATCCCATAAGGTATTAAGTTTGTCCAACGCGGATTTGCCTAACGCGCTGTTCTCGAGGAACCTATCCCCCACGTTGGACGAGGGTTTACTGTATGTATATATAGTATACTTGAATAAGTATATGCATATTTTATATAAACATGTAAATATAAATAATAATAATATATACAATGAATAATATGTAATGTAATGTAATGAATAATATATACATGTATAATATGAAGATTTTATACAAAATAATTACTAACAATAAATCTCGTTTTAAGATGCAAACTGGGGAATGCTATCTCGATCTCAAAGAGTTTTTAAATTGCAAATCCCTTAAAACCTGTCGGTGATAGTAAATATATGTTTTCATTTTCGTAATCAACGTTAAAAAGAACATAAGAATCACCCACATTTATCAAAAGGAGAAAAATGTTTTTGAACAATGTTATTTATAAGTGAAGAAAAGTTGACCCTTTTGGAAGAAATCTGATGAAAAATATAAAGATTCAAACTTCAAACTTATATTAAAAAAGAATACAAATGACAGAGTTTTACAATTTTTGTATATTTGTTATGACATTAATATATTTACAGTGCTCTCATTTGAATATGCCCTTGGAAGCATGGAAGTTTCTCAAGGCAAATTTAATGGCATTTAGTTTATTTATTACATAGAAGTAGTTAAAGTGGCAAGTATAATAATAGGGACAACAATAATAATAATAATAATACTAATAATAATAATAATAATAAAAGTATAGATTACGAAATTAAAGTGATTAATAAAATTAGCATATTTAAATAGGTGATTAAAAAATTTGTTTCTGTGACAAAAATTGTTGTACTGAAGTTATACATCAGTAGGAACTAATGAGTGCTTTTATAGTGATTTGCGAAATACATTTAGTGATGAAGCGTGCCTGATATGCATGGGAATTGCATTCCATACATCTGCTCCTTTGAAGAATGCATTTCCTGCAGTTTCTATTGTATAATAAGGTTTATGCATAAAATCAGTGGGCAGTCTGGTGTTATAACAACAGTGTTTGATACGGGGTGATTGCTCTTTGAATGGTTGACGTATGCCGAGTTTTGTTGATAACTTTGAACATTCTGACAGCAACAATGAATTTGTATAAGTCATTTAGTTTTAAAATATTTAGCTCCTTAAACATTATTGCGAGAGAGTTCGCGATCCTCTTTGATTTAATTACTGCTTAGAAAGAACATAAACTGTGCCAAATATTAAATTCACATTAACTGATTATTATCTCTAACCAAAAAAAGAGGTATTTACGACCTTAAAAACATCTTCATTGTACACATTTCACAGTAATGAAAAGAGGCGGAGCTTAATTTGAAGTTACCAACAGGTAAAGTTTGCAAGAAAAGCAATCACTTTTGCATTTATTCTCTCTCTCTCTCTCTCTCTCTCTCTCTCTCTCTCTCTCTCTCTCTCTCTCTCTCTCTCTGTCTTATATATATATATAAACTTTATCCTTCCGCGTTTGTATAAAATGAAAGGAAATACATCTGAAAATCCGTTCGAAGTGAATGCATACATGAATGATCATACGTCGATCATATTTGGGACAGTATGTATATTTATATATAGCAACTTTCTTACTCGTATTTATAAAATGTAAATTATAAATGAGCGCAATTGCATATAAAATATGTGAAATTGCTTAACGTAAGTGAATTGCTGTTGAAAACTTCAAAATCTCACTCTTAAATAATATTAATTTATTACAAAGATAAAGTCACTTTCCATTTTATAGATGAAGGTCCAGCTAAGTCTCAAGGAAAAGAAAATGAAAGTAGAACAAGACCAAAAACATTAACGAAAGAAGAAAAAGAAATAAAATGGTTCATCCTCAAAAATGTTATATGCCTTTCGTTTGTTTTCATCCTTCTTTTCACCAGCTTTACTTCGTTGACAAATCTTGTCTTCGCTTCATAAGTAAGTAAATTATATAATTTAACAGTTAAAAAGAGTCGAGTTGGGTAATAAATCTGTGAAACAAAAGCTTTCAATAACTATGTAAAAACACGAAGTATAAACCTATTATGTGAAGAAAAAAATGATTCCTGGACGAAACTACCTGAATCCCTGAACATTTTAGGAATTTCATGAAATCGTTAATTACACAGATTCTCTGTAATATATACCTGGTGATTACAAATGATCTTCCCGATGTTAAACATTTATTAAGAAAAAACTAACAAAGCTACAGCAAAAAGCAAGATATACAAATAAAGAAGACTTAAACAGTTTTATTTACAAGTTATTGAAGTTCAATATGAGTTATTTTTGTGGCTCTGCAGACACGAAAGCGGTATTCTGTTTCCCTCCATACATTTTGTTCTATATCATACTGAACTTTTTTAATAGCCTCACGTATTTTTTCCTTCAAATGTTCAAACTTTTGCCATTCGTGGAACAAAAACTTCAATTTTGACATAGCCCCGGAGAGGAAGTCAAGGGGGGTTAGATCGGGCGAACGAGCCGGCCAAGGAATGGGCCCCCTACGCCCGATCCAACGATCAGGCAATTGCTTATTCAAAAATGATGTAACCTCATTGTGGAAATGGGGTGGTGCACCATCCTGCTGAAACCACACATCAGCTTTGTCCTCTAGCATTTGGGTCATCAACCACAGCTGTAGCATATCGCGATAAATGATACTGTTAATTGTTTGTTCAGGAAAAAGAATCGACCGTACACTTTCTCTGTGGTAAGACCACAAAACACGTTACCTTTAAGACCATTTGTGACGTGTTCAATATTATAAATAAAAATTCCCTGCAATATTCTTTATTTGTATATCTTGCTTTTCGCTTTAACTTTTCATAATAAATGTTTAAAATCGGGAAGATCATTTGTAATCACCTGGTATATATCAAATTTGGGTTATTTTAATTCCTAACGACTAATTTTCTCACTGCAGAAAAATGGGAACAGTATCATTGGGCGTTCTATATGTTGCGATGGTTACATCTTGCATCTTTCTGCCCATCTCTCATCATAAAAATATTGAAGCCTAAGTGGGGAATTTGTCTGGCTATGGTTCTCTACTCTCCTTATTTTGCTGCCCTTTATTATCCTCGTTATTACACTTTCATTCCAGCTGCTTTCTTTCTGGTCTTGCAGGGTCACCTTTATGGGCTGCTAAGTGTGCTTATATGACCAAGGTAAGTATCAATTAATGTAGAGTATATTTAAGCTTTATTGACGTATCAAGTAATCGTATCATAATTATTATATAGTGTTGTAAACGAAGGTTCAGGATCAACATGTGTTCGACTGCTCTGCAGCATCCCTCCTCATTTATGGCATTTTTATGATAACCATTCACCTACCATGCAAGTGAGCTACGCGCCGGCTCTCTGTCTATATATAGGGTGGTCAGAAAGTCCCAATCTATTTTGCTAGCATAATTATATTTCTATTTTATTTTCTACAGACCATAGAAAATGATGGATGTATGAGAACGTGTGATGGTAGTAACACTACGTATCCAAGGGAAGAAGTGCAAAGAAATTCGAGAAAAATTCGAAAGAAGATTTTACAAACCAAGACCTACTGACAAAGCAATTCGCGAAATGGTCAACAAATTTAGAAGAACAGGATCTGTTCATGATGAGCAAGATCTGGACGTCCAGGTACCTCTCAAGAAAATGTCGAATTGGTAAGAGATGCCTTTGAAACAAATCTTAGAATGTCAACTTCCACATCACATAGACTACTGAGCATACTAAAAACGAATGTTCTAAGGATTTTAAAATCAACATTAAAAAAGAAAAGTTACCATATTCAAGTGCTACATGAATTACACGAAGAGGATTATCCAAGACGAGCCGCCATGTGCACAAAATTGATTGAAAAAATTCATACTGAAAACTTATTAAACCACATTTTCTTCAGCGATAAGGCGACATTCCACACATGCGGAAAGGTTAATCGACATAATTGCCGAATCTGGGATCGTGAAAAACCAACCGAGTTCTACGAATGGGAGAGAGATTCTCACGAAGTTAATGTCTGGTTGGGTATGACAACATCGAAAATTTACGGACCTTTTTCCTTTTCAGAAGCTACGGTAACAGGGCCAATTTATTTTGATATGCTTCAGCAGTTTCTTGAACCCCAGCTTCGTTCAGATAGCATTCTCGACACTGTTGTCGAGCTCCATGTCACTATACAAACATCGTTCGGGTGTACCTTGATGAGCTCTTACCAAATCACTGGATTAGACGTGGTAGAAACAGGCTGTGTGCAGCACGATCTCCGGATTTAACACCATTAGACTTCTTTGTGTGGGCTTTATAAAGTGTGAGGTTTAGAAGACAAGATTTACAGACCTACAGGATCTGCGAACCCGCATCGTCACGACAGTCGCTAAAATAACCCCAGAGATGTTTGAGAATGTGTTCCGCAAAGCAGTAGATAGAGTTAAGATTTGCATAGACACTGATGGTGCTCACGTCGAATCTTAGACCTAAGCTTGATAAATAAATATTATAAAATATTATACATTTTATCCTAAAATACAATTATTTCATCAAAATAGATAGGAACTTTTAGACCACCCTGTATATAAGGATATAAGCCCTATGTGGGCTCAACTCTAGGAAGGCATACGGTCCTGATGGTGTTCCTTCTGTTGTTCTTAAGAACTGTGCTTCAGTGCTGACACCCGGCCTAGGCAAACTCTTTTGTCTTTGTCTTTCATCTGATACTTTTCCTTCCTGCTGAAGTTCGCTTTCATTCAGCCTGTCCCAAAGAAGGGTGACCGCTCTCAACCCTCCAACTATCGTCCAATTGCTTTGATTTCTTGCCTTTCCAAAGTTTTTTAATATATCCTTAATAGGAAGATTCTTCAACACTCTCTTCTCACAATCTTCTTTCAGATCGTCAGTATCGTTTCCGCAAGGGACACTCTACTGCCTCTATACTGGCGATCTTCTTGCATCTCTCTCTGCTCTTGGTCATCCTCCTTTCGGGATTTCGATGAAACTTTTGCTACTGCGCTAGACATATCGAAAGCTTTTGATAGAGTCTGGCATAAATCTTTAATTCCCAACTCTTCTCTTTCGGTTTCTATCCTTCTATCTACGCCTTCATCTCGAATTTCCTTTCTGGCCGATCTATAGCTGCGGTTGTAGATGGCCACTGTTCTTCTCCTAAAGCTATCAACAGTGGTGTTCCTCAGGGTTCTGTGACTCAGTGTCAGTGCTATTGAGGGAGTACCACTATAACAAAATTTTAATCCCTGATAAACCTCCGCCTCATTTGGTGGAAAAGAATAACTTCAGAGCTTGCTGTGAATGTAATGAAAACAATCCATTATGCCCATTTTTCTTTACAGATAAATAACGTTTGTATCTACTCTTGAAAAGTTTGGTTGCTTTATAATAACCCGAGACAGGTAAGCGAGAAACCTTCCAATCTTTCTTTCTCAACATCCAAAACAGACAATGAATGCTTGGTCTCTAAATCCATCGAAAACTTAATATTCGCATGTTGATTTTTGAAATCGTCTAAAATATCACTATTTTTTCTTTATACACAATATATATATATATATATATATATATATATATATATATATATAGCAGTAAAATCACAGAATAACACGTGATCTTATTAATAAGCAAACAACCACACGGAAAAAGGAAAAAAGAAACACGAATTCCGAGCGCTTTCGTGGTTAATATATCACGAAAGCGCTCGGAATTCGTGTTTCTTTTTTCCTTTTTCCCTGTGGTTGTTTGCTTATTATATATATATATATATATATATATGAAACCACCCAACGCATTGTTTAGAAATCAATTCCCTCCTCCAACAAATCCTGCAATGACTAGATGATGGGGAATATTTGTGTTTTAACACTAACAAATTCGTTCTATAAAATATGAACATTAATGCTAAAACTTTATTTCATCTGCAGTTTTATCAGTCAGAGTCAGTAACTACACGAGATCAGAAGAATACTTGGAGATTTGTGGCGCCAACTTTTGTCCCAATTTTGAATTAGGCTCTGAAGTTTTTTTCAGAATCAACTCACCTACAAGCCAATGACACATCATAAACATTGAACGCAGGCGCGTATTTACATATGGGCCAAATGGGTCATGGCCCAGGGCGGCAAATTTTAGGGGTCGGCAAAATTTTGAGGGCAGTAAAATAGGAAAAGTCGTAACGAGAAAGGTAGCAAGAAAGCACTTTTTAGGTAGGGAAAAAATCAAAATTTCTGGTACCTTTTAGCTAAAAAATGGAGAAAAGTTAGTACCACTTAAAAAAAATCTCATTACGTTTGAACGAAGTCGATTTCAAAGTTGGTCCTTGGCCTTAATATATTTTATTAATTTTAATAATACCTTTATTTTAAAGCTAATTATTTTTATTTTATTTCAGATTTATTGTTTACAATTTACAGAGTATCAAGCCAAAAATTGGTCAATTATTTTGTTTAATGTTTTCTCTATAAAATTGAATTTATATTTTTTCTATTTTGCAACTTTGAACTTTGAAACTGGACAACATTTAAAATTTAAAGACAAGATTGTGTTTATCTCAGTTTAGTACAGTAATGGTATTTATACAAGATAAAAAGAAGGCAGTTTTTAAGACAATTTTGAATTTTTGATGTTAACTGTCTATATGTAGTTAGCTGTTAGAGACCTACTCAGCCTGGCTAAGCTATTTTTTTTAAATATATAATTATAATATATTTTATTAATTTTAATAGTATATTTCTATTTTAAAATATATATTTATATTTTTAATTAATTTCAGATGTATTTGTTTTTTCAGATGAGTGATGGGAGAAAAAGACTAAGCTGCTCGGAATATAAGAAGAGAGCTCTGGAGAAAGCTGAAAAACAACGAGATGTCATTGACAAAACTGCGAAAATTTATACTTTCTTCAAGAAATCTGATATAAAGAGGAAAAATGTTGAAACGAAACAAATCCGAATGTTCTTTTAAGAGAATTAGAATGTACCGAGATTAGGAGTTTCCAAGAAGATGAAAGTGTTAATGAAGATAGAGAAGTTCAAGTAGAGAAGTTCAAGAATCCTGCCTACCCTATACTAAGTCTTGTGATGTAGGTAGCATCATAACTACCTCCAGCAATACTTCCATTGGACAAGACCCAGCATTATGGGAAGTTAATGATGCTACACGTCATTATGTGTCAGAGCATGGCATAAATCAGGACCTAGAAAACATGAACTTCTCTCAATCAAAGAGACGTTTTGGTGAACGATTCAGATATTTTTGTAAAACCTTATTTGAAACACAGCTTGTCAACGGAAATAAGGTGAAAGGGATATATTTAATGTATTCGGAGAGCACAGGCTCAATTTTCTGCGTTCCATGTCAGTTATTTGGTGGAACTACTAAAATTGGTAAGGAAGGATTTGATGACTGGAAGCATGGCAGTGAAGCACTAACGAGCCATGAAAATTCATCTGAACATAAGTCATGTGTGTTAGCTATGAAAATGAAAAGTTCAACTCTCGGAAGAATTGACAGACAATTTTTCTATCAAATTGATGAGGAGAAGAAGTATTGGAGGACTGTTTTATAACGAGTTGTTGCAGTGGTCCGGTCGCTGACATTTCATGGTTTACCTTTTAGGGGCCACATTGAGAAATTTGGTTCTGTCCATAGTGGAAACTTTATAATGGCTTTGGAACTTATTGCTGAATTTGACCCTTTTCTGGCGGAACATATTGCAAAATACAAAAATCCAGGAAAAGGTCATACCTCATATTCGTCTTCGTTTACATGTGAGCAATTCATCAAACTAATGGCTGATAAAGTTACCAAACAAATAACTGAGGAAGTAAAATGTGCGAAGTACTATTCCATATTGTGGACTCCACCCCAGACATATCACAGTCGATGAACTTGCAGTTATTCTGAGTTACATAAAAGAAGATCAGCATCCCGTAGAGTGATTTTGACATTCCTTCCCGGCTAGGCCACAAATCAAAGCAGCTTTTCAACTCAGTTTCCAGCATATTAAAAAATGCATGATCTCGACATTGCAAACTGCAGAGGGCAGTAGTATGATAACGCCCCCAACATGTCAAGGACTTACTCTGGCTTGCAAGCCAGAATAAAAGAAGCGTCCCCAGTAGCAGTTTACGTACCCTGCTCTGCACACTCAATAAATTTGATTGGACAGTGTCCAACAAGTTGCTGTAAGGAAGCCATTGATTTTTTCGCACTTCTCCAAAATCTTTACGTGTCTTCACTGCCTCCACTCACCGTTGGGAAATACTACAAAATCATTTTACCAAATCTGAAAATGTAACGCTAAAGAGCTTATCAGACACTCGATGGTCAGCCCGTGAAGAAGCGTGTAGGAGTCTCAATAAAGACTGGGAAGAGGTTATAGAGGCACTTACGTCCATTGAAGAAGATTAATCAGAAAAGCCTTGCACACGCAGTGAAGCATCAGGCTACCTCAATCAACTGCAACGCCTTGGAACTACAATTCTTTCTTTAATGTGGGGTGACATTCTGGAAAGGTTCAATGCTACTAGTAAACAGCTCCAAGCAGTTAACATTGATCTTGGTGCGTAGCAGAACTGTATGCATCATGACATTCTATGTAAAAGATGCAAGAGACAACTTCGACTTTTATGAAGAAGCAGCAATTAAGAAATCATCTATCCGCGAATATGAAGTTACAATGAAAGAAAAAAAGAAAAGAAAAACTTCGAATCGACGAAACTCGCGAAGGCGAGGTAGAATTAGATAGACGGAGGAACTTCTTCATTAATACTTATCTTGTAATACTGACAGATTATTGTTGGAATTAAACAGTCGCAAAGATGTGTATGAAAACCTCCATGCACGGTTTGCATTTTTTTACAAAAGTCACCACCTTGAATCCGACGGATATAACTGCCAATACTATTAAGCTTTGGGAATTTTACAAGGATGACTTGGCGGAAGCATTTTTTAATGAGTGTCTTCATTTCCGTGGGTTTCTTCTGAATTTGGAGAAAACTCCTACGAGCATTCTTGAGATGAGTGAGATGATCCAAGCAAAAGGATTAAAAGAAGTTTACCCCATATGTTGATATTGCCTCAGGATTTTCCTATGTACGCCGGCTTCCAACTGTTCTGCTGAAAGATTTTTTTCTGTACTGCGCGACTGAAGAAACTATCTACGGTCAGTGATGTCATAAAATCGTCTCAACTCTTTAGCTAACCTTAGTATTGAATCGGAACTCATAGTAGGGCAGCTAAACAAGTTGAAGTGGACAATCCGGACAAAAGCACCAAACTTTCCCTACTTGTATATTTTGGACCAACAATAAAAATATCCCCGGAACCACCTTCAGAGACCATTACTTGGCCGCCATATTGGATTTCAAGATGGCCGCCATAGACAAAATGGAATTTCTGATATAAGTTTCAATAGAGAATTCCCTTGGCATGTTTGGCATCAAACTATATGTTTTTTGGCATGATCAGATCAATAAAACAACTTTTAAGCTGATCAGAAGTATGTTTACTGCAGAAATCACACTTCGTACAACATATACAGTGAAAATCGTGAATATTTTAACACAAAAACCATGTTCAAGAAAACCATGTTTAAGAAAAATCAACGAAACTATAACAATTGAAGATTTCACCCACCAAAAAGTAGACCTTTAGCTCTATAACTGAATGTGGGAGAGGAAAATTGGCAAAATATGTGCATTTTAAAAAATGAAATTCTACAAAGGTCAAAATGCTACCCTTTCATATTTGCACAATTTTCATGCATTATTCGTGGTTCTATAGAAAACTTGTATTAACAACATTTGTAGAGTAAGGGCAGGGCTATTAAATGAGCACCATAAAATGGAAATATCTTGGCATTTAGCATTGCAATGCCTACTGTCCCAACTCACCCCTGTCCCGAACTGTCCCAACCCCGCCGCTCGACGCTATATGTTAAACTGCACAGTTGCAGCTACACAGTTCGTACACACTTCCACCTGGCCTTCTTGCAAGCACACCTGGTGCCACATCCACTCATTGCTCTGCAGCCGCATTTGACCAATTCGCTGCAAGCTTTAGATGCTACTGGTCTTGTGGTCCAAACTGGTGTCCATGACTGGGACTCTTCGCTAAAGGTCCATCCCCATCCTTCAGGAGTTGGAAGATTCTGTTCACTTCTCTCACAGGTCGACCATATTCCTCCCTGGTATGTGACCCTCCTGGTGTGTTGAGAAGAGCATCCTGAGTTGGTGGGATAGTCTCCACAGCTTTTCCCTTCTGACAGAACATGACCTTTCTTGCCTCATCTACACGTTCAATGTCCACTGGTGTTGTCATAGAGGACACTGTGTACCGTTCAAGAAGCTTGAAGTGGGGAGTTTCGGCGTCAACATCTGTTCTTGCCCCTTCCGTAAAAGGATGATGTTGTATCACATCCCGTGAAGCAGTGAAACAGTGGTAGGGATGTGCATCTCTCTTCACCCAAAGAGGCACAGATTGTGTTAATATGATGGTAAGTGAAGTTTTTCCCAGTGCCAAAACCAACCCAAATATTTACTTCAGATCTTATGGACGTCAAGTGATGGAATTTTCCTATTAGAATGACAATAACATCCGTGTCTACAGTTCTGATCATGCAGTTAATGTGCCCTTCCTTTATTGCATCTTGAAGATGAATGAACAGTCTAGTGTCTGCCTCCTCATGGTCGCATCTTGGCATTGTGCGGTCGGCCCCATTGATGATGACTTCAGGTCCTGATGTAATAACAACTTCTTTGTTGTTAGGAACTTCCATTGCAGCAACCTTGTCTGATAGGAAAGCGAACAGTTCTTGCTTGTTTCTAGAGTCTCGAAGGAAGTCATGCCAATTTAGGGGTAATTTGGTTTTTCCTTCAACCTTTCTTCTGATTCCTTTTCCCCGTTTTTCTCTGGTAGTCTCTTTTAAGGTGCTTGCAGTGTAGGTATCCCAGACGATGTCAATTCGCTGGCAAGTTTCTAACTGTTTGATGAGATAAGGGACGAATACACGATCTGCATACTCTTCAAAGTTGGTAACACCTGCAGTAGACAGCAAATGGACGATGGCAGCTCCATCAAGAAGTTTCACATCAAAAGGATCTGGAGGGTTGTCCTTGTTTTCAAATGTAATGATTTTCAGTAGGTCAGACTTTTTCCCAAACCGCAATTTCCCACCATCAGATAGGGAAGAAGGAAAGGGGTGATTCTCGTGTTGGAAGAATGCATCCATGTCACTATGCCGATGTTGCATAACAATATACAGATGAGAGAATAGAGCAACATCGTTCTTCAGTAGTTGGATTCCCCCAACATTCCGTACCTGAGATTTCGGCCGAGGACATCTGAAGAGGGCAAGCGAGTTCTTCTTGATCGGTGTATGAATTGACCTTGTACAATCTGTGACAACTTCTTTGTAGTATCGGCTATATTGCTCCTTACCCAAATCCTTTATAGTTCTCACTGTATGGACCACAGATTCATCCATGACATTCCTTGTGTCTAAGGCCAGTAACTCATTCCCATTATCACAAAATGGATTTCCCATATCACGGAAGACTTCAACGAGATTAGAAACATGATCCTTGAATCTTCTCTGTGTAGATAGTCCTTCTTCGTGGTGGAAGTTGTTGTCTTCAGTTTCTGGAAGGTTTTCGTCTTCATATTCAGTAATCAATCTGGCTTGTTCTGGCCCTGCTACCATCCACTTCTTGAATGCCACTGGATTCTCAGTCAGACCCACCGCGCCTCCTGAACCTTTGACTTTCTCATTGTTTTGTTCATGCGCTTGGTCTAAAGGCATGGCTGAGAATCTCTTCTTGGTCTTGTGTACTACCCAGTGTCCATTTCGTGAAAACTCATTCATAACTGGCTGAGGGAGATTCTTCATGTCCCGGATGTGGAGTGGAAGCCAACGTGCGTAATTCTGGTGGTCAAGAGCAAAGAACCAGGGAACTACTTTCTTCAAGCTTTCTACATACAATGGAAAGTCTCCTGCACGATGTGATCGTATGAATATGAGGCCGTCTATCTCCATCTGAAGAATTGTCTCCCAGTATTGGAATGTTGGACTGACCTGAACCATCTTCTTCTTCCACTCTTCCTTTGTCTTGTCATCATAGGGACCAACAGTTTCCATAAAGGCTTCATGCTGCAGCTTTGCCAATGTCAAAGCTGTTACCTGGTGAGCATGTCTGGTTCTTGTAAGATGAGAGGCTTTAAGAAATGAGTCAACAGTTCCTGCCGAAGCAATGCCTGCTTGTGTCAAGGCATTTGTCCACCCAGATCCCTCTAGATAATCTCCATACGTTCTCCACATGGCCATCTCTGTATGTAGACCTCCAAACATGACGATGACCTTGTCTTCTCCGTGGGTGTCTGGCCACTTCCACTGAATGAATTTACCAAGGGCATATAGGGGTGCATCGAATGCAACAACTGGTATTTGCCCGGGGTTAAGGAATTCAGTAGCAGACCGAACAACATTCATTCCATGCTTGATCATCGCTGGAGTAGCGGCCTTTTCATGGAATAAGGGAAGGAGGTAGGAAAGGGTTTTCATTTGATCTTCATCTTGTTCTTGCCTTGTAGCGTGGTATGCTGACCATGATATAACATCACCCTTCCCTATCGTGTCTTTCTCCAAGATCCTGAACGCTTCTTTCATCCACTCCTTTTCCTGGAAACATGCTTCATGGTAGTGTCCCTCAATAGGGTCAGACACATTAGACAACTTCAGGACTTCTACCTTGGTTTTGTCCATTGCAACAGCTGGTACAATTGAGTAGGACATGAGTAACTCCAAGTCCTTTGAACCTAGAGAAGGTAGCACAAGATCACCTTGTTTGGTTCCACAGTTTGAGACAGTTGGGAACTGAAACAGACTAATCCCTGTACCATGAAATGATCCAACGGCAGTTGTACTAGATGGGTTGTAATCCAGATTGTCAAGTGCCCCAACAATAAATGGTCCATGACGAAACTGAGCTGGTACAACCACTCCTTTGGTCTTGAAGTTCTGGCACACTGCTGTTGCAAGTTGGCTTTCGACTTGAAGAATTCGGTCATAACTCACACTGAGACCCAATTCATATAGTTGTGTAATTAATGATTTTGACCGAATTTCAGTATGAATTTTCAGACCAAGATACAGAGGCAATGGTGGTTCTCTTTCCAAAGAATGGCGAACCTTAGATGATGATGTATGCTTGTTCCTAAAATTAAAAAGGATAAGTTGCGAGACAGTGAGAGTTGCAGGGGAGTCTTCTGGTGTTTGGTCCTTCACGTCAGCACCATTTGTGATCATAGATATAAGGGTTTTCAAGGTTGTAGGTACCGATTCCTGTTGACAACCAGATGGAAAGGCACCTGCAAACTTGAATCCAGTAAAGTTGACGATTTCCTTGCGTATGATTCTAGCAGCTTTTGCAAGAATCATAGTATCTCCTTCAAAATTCTGTCTATTTGTCTCTCTGAGCATTTCCTGAATTCCCTGCTGAAAAACTAAGATTTTGTTCTTGCCATCACTCACTTCCTGGGCATATGGGAAATACTCCAGAATCTTCTCTCTGAATCGTCCTCTGTTCATTTCCTTATTAATACCTAAGTCCCGAAGTCTTTTTTGATACAGATCAAATAGCACAGAAAACTTCATTTGAAAGATTCCTTCTTCCACGCAATTTTCTACATGATTAACGACCTCAACTATTGCCTTTGCTTTCATCAAGTTTTCTTCATAGCCTTCTTCCTTGCTCTGTTTTTGTCTCAAAAGTGAGCGGTAACGGTTCCGATAAAATGTCAAGCATTGCAGATGATACTTGGCTTCAATGGCCATGAGATCACCACCTCCTATTCTAGACATTAGTTCTGTGTCACTGAGTTCTGTAGCCATCATTCGTAAATTGACGTCAGCGCCAAATGTACTGAATTCGTGAAGATGCCCATGTGTTTGTTGACAAAACACACAAGTTGCTTTGTCCATAGGATGCCGCTGAACCCGCTTCCCCGTAGATGAACTGGTTTCACCTTCATCCGCCCTTTCTCTCTTTTTTGTAGCCCTTTCAAGCTTTTCTTTACTAAATTTAACATGGCATGACTTGTGCCACACAGCTTTATTCTGAACCAGATCTTCAACAGTCACCTCTTCATTGAAAAGAAGAGGAATGGTAGCTCTCCAAGATTCTTGAATGCGTTGACATCTCCATAAATGTTGCATATGCTTCAGTTTTTTTACCACTCACAGCATTGTAGTGGACATTTAAGAGTCTCACCTTTGCTCTTTGACAAAACCAGCATTTGCTCCAATCCATGTTCACAAATCACCTGCAAAACAGAAAAGCACATATTATATAGTTATATTATTAAATATTTTACATTAAATAAACTTTAAGGTAATTCTGATTATTTTATAGCAATCCTGGCATCGAAATATGTAGGTTTAGGGACTATTATTACAATTACTCCTCACAATAGTTTGTTGATTTCTAGCTGGCAGCCATCTTGGATTTCCAAAATGGCAGCCAAGATAGGGTTGTGCGTCTTGTTCCGGGGAAAAATTGGTAGCTAAGGTCCTGAACAACATTGAGCCAAGTTTGGTGCTTTTGTCCAGAATGTCTACTTACTTCAAAAATCAGGGTCTAAGCTACTGCAATATCACGAGAGCTATAGCTATACAGATCTTATTGACTCCTTCGCGCTCAGCATCTCGGCGGAACCGCTTTGAGTATTTTACAACGATCGATTTCGTAACTAATCATAAAGATCGTAAAGATAACCTACAATGCATCTTGTTCACACATTTAAGGGATTGTTATATATATATATATATATATATATATATATATATATATATATATGATACACACAGACCGATGCATGGAACAAGGAACTCTTCTGCCCGCGTCGGGTTAGCATCATGAAAAAAAAAAACTATGGTATTTGTCATTTACCATTACTTATCGAACTATAGTGGATTTAATTATCCCAGAAGAGTTCCTTGTTCCATGCACGGTCTGTGTATATCATAAAAAAACCTCAGGGGACCATTCTGAGTTCATTCCCATATATATATATATATATATATATATATATATATATATATTATATATATATATATATATATATATATATATATATAATATTATTGTGTTACTTTCGTGAAATAATTTTCATATATATATATATATAATATATATATATAATATTATATATATATATATATATATATATATTATATATATATATATATATGTAATATATTATATATATTATCATAATATATATAAAATATATTATGATTGATATAAAAATATCTTATATGTTAAGATATATTTTGCTAGAGTAAATGCCTAAACCATTTGACTGCATTTTACTGAAAATCCTTATATCAAATAACTATTTATTGCTAAATGGTAACTTCGTAAGTGTCCGAAGGGCGGTTAAATCAGTATGGCCCTTGGCGCCAGGAAACCTAAATCCGCCCCTGATCGAACGAATCTCCGGTCGAACCGTTTAAAATTTACATCATGACCACCATTTATTTACTACTGATTCTCTCTGCTGTAGTTTTTCTTGCTTTTGTTGTCGATCCACTTAGTAGGTATGCAGAAATAATTCCAACCTTTTCCCGGATGTAGATTTCGTATATTTATGAAATTAAAATAATAATTAATTTATCAAAGACGCTCTTCCTATTAATTATTGGTATTGTTTTGAAGTAATCGTATTCATTTACGTTAAGTCGAATTTCTCAATTGGAAATAAAGTTCTTTTGAGTATTTTAGACAGTTCATTTCTTTGATTTTTTCAACAACAGAACAAATGTTGTGAAAATTAAGCAAGCCAACGAAAAGAAATACATGTTGTAAATTCACTCGAGAGTTTTGTATTTAATTATTGAACTTAATTAAGACTGCATGAAACAACTTTTATAAATTATCATTTCGTTAAATTTGACATTCTAGATATGAAATTGACATGAGTAATTGCAAAACTAAAACGAAAGGCAACTCTGATTCAAATGAAGAAACCGTACCAGATTCTATTAACTCCACTCACCCTTTGGTCTGGAATAGACCAAGCATTCTTGTCTGCTGATTATACTGCAGTGAGTATCATTTATTATCTCGCCAAATACTATCTACACATATAAAACTAATCAATATAAAACCTAAAATATCAAATAAGAAAACTGACAAAAGTTCGATTCGAGAAATATTGAGATTTTAAAGGCTTAATTTCTGTTCTTAAAATATAATTTAATTTCATCGTATGAAATTGACATTCGTTCGACTTTGACCTCAAAACCATCTCGTCCTGACAATAAGTACGAGTATTATCACTGTAGACTGACACACCAGAAATGGAATCAATTCATCTCCGAATGTATCCGAATTATTTTATATATATATATACCCAAACGCACTCTCCGACCGCAATGAATTTGTGTCAGGAACAATCCTCAATCGCTCACATTCACTTCATCAGCTGACATGTCAATAATGCATCTGCCTCAGGGCAACATTATCCACAGCCCAGCCCTGCAGACTACTCCACGGTTTACCCAAACCGCTTTATACATCCAGAACCATACCTTGATCGTTATTATTAGCTAAATTAAACGCGTAAGCAGCAAACTTCTCTTCCCACCGGCTGCAAGTACTTGACGGGGGTGCCATGCTATTAACTAATTAAAATATTAACGTTTGTATATTAATTATAAAAAGTAAATTAAGTAAAGTAAATTAATAGTAAAAAATAACTTCTGTCCACTGTTCGACCACTTTTTTTCCCCCACGGAGGGTGACACACCCTGCCTACAAAGAAAAATCAACTTTATTAGACCACGTTTTCTACCAGATTGGAATGTCACATTGCTTGCTTATCCTTAGCAAAGCAAAATCAACCTTATTAGACCACGTTTTCCACCAGATTGTAATTTCACACTTCTTGAACACCGCAAAACAAGCTATATGCACTTCGTTTAATCAAGTAAATATAATAATAAATAAAGTCAATGAATAAAATATATTCGGTTATGAATAATTCGTAACGCGAGATACTTCAGTTAAGAAGGCACCGAACACTATTTTTGTAAGTTACTTTGACTGAAACAACTTATTCAAGTGGTAACACTGGACACTCGATAAAATACGTTTGTTCACAAGGAAAGTCGAATCATTTATGAGGCTTATGATCGTATTTATGCTCTCCTCTGTAACGTAACAAATCCAAAAATATTTTAGGCTGGTAACTGAGCCCTGCAACCTTCTTACAAGCCCCTTCCAAAAGTATGAGACAAGAACTGAAACTAATTTATAACCATCAGTATGAGGATAATGCATATATTTTAATTTAATTTTTTACTTTTTAGATATTTGTATTTATTTTAGGCTTTCGTCACGTGTGGAATTGGTATCTACATGGTTGGTTACGTATACCTTTGCTATGGAGTTACTGACACCATATTTTCTTTTGTTTTCACTCCATTAATTAAGTATGTAAAACGGGTTCCCATTTTTCACTTTCGGAGCAATTGTAAACGTCGCCTCGATCATTGTCATGTTCACATGGAAACCTCGCCCCGAAATTATATTGTCTTCTTCCTCATCGCTTGTTTGTGGGGGATGTGTGATGCTATTTGGCAAACGCAACTTAATGATAAGAAAGGTCGAACGTGTAACATTGGATCCATTTTGCTAAACCATTAAATCATTTTTCAACTTTCTTACATTTGCTTTCGAGAAATGTTTTACACTTCTAAATTCAATGTTTTTCAGTCCTTAGATTATTTTAAAATTTAAAATTAGGGTTGTAATTATACCTTTGACTTTTGTTGCAGTACAAGTTCAGAGTTAAATTTTGGTCATGACCAAAAAAGATGTAGTTAATTCTATTTTGTGATACCATTTGCCCGAACGAACATTTTGCAATAACGAAATAATTAGACTTATTTTCTTGAAACAAGTTATAGCATCACTTCAAGATTGTACAACTTACTTTAATTACACTGGTCAACACTCATTTTATTGCCAATCATATTAGGGTGATTTTGGGGTAACTTTGTGGTGCTGATTCCAAATATGACATCGGTTTTGCTAGATTGGCTCTAATTTATGAGATAATTGGTACCCCATTGAAACACGTAAAAATGCAAAAAATTTAATGTTCAGGCGGAGCCTACTTACTGGTTGGGTGGCCGATGACTTATATACGGAGGGGGAATATTCTAGAATGATCGCGGAGTAAACACTAAGAATATTCGCGTGTCTCACCATCTAGAATGTTCCGGTAGTTTCCCATATGCACGCGTTATGGTTACGTTTCCTATTAATTGAGGGTATTCATTATCTCAAGAACTAGAGCCAAATCGGAAAAACTACTTTCATTTTGGAATTCAGCAACCCCAAAATACCCTAAATTCGTACGAATTTCCTTGGCAACGAAACAAAAAAATTTTTTTGTTGAGCTGTGTTATTTTTCAACATATGCTGAAAGATTAATTGAAATAAAGAAATATATCACTTACTGGTATGTTGATCTATAGATCAGGAAGTTTTAATTAGTGATATAACTTATGCGCCGTTCTTTCAACTTCAAAGCCTACAATAAGATTTCCATGCGTACGGCGCTTGCCTTTCGAAAAGTGATACCAACAGCATAATTTAAAAGATTTTACGTTTTTAGTAGCCTGCTTCAGAAAATTTGTTTTTATCTATGACTTATTATTATTTACATTGAAATATAATTGTATTTATTTTTACTCGCAGCCTTTTACAGTGTCATCTTTCCGGGTGAAGCAGAAGCTGCCTTTAGCACTAACGTATTTTGGAAAGCTTTTGGCTTCCTTTTGGCCTACGCAATAAGCGACTTTTAGTGCATGAGAATAAAGCTCTATATATTTTCCTTTTCTCACTTGGTATAGGAATGGCTGGCTATTACGCAACTGAAATCTTAGAAAGCAAGAGGAATAACAGCATTGACAATATGGACATTAATAACTGAAAATATATGAGCAGAACAGAATTTCCCGTTCTCTTGCCCATATTTATTTATGAGAAATATAGAGTACTGCCTTACTTGTCTCAATACAATTAGATAAGCAGAGTAGAAATATGGTATATTTCATAGTTTTTAATTTTACCCATATTATCCCAATGACTACATTTGTATCCAAATATTAAAAAACATGTAATTGTTAAATTTTAATACAAACTGTCAAATAAAAATTGGGAATACTAATATACTACTCTTGCAAGAGTGAATGAGATTAAGGTATTTGCCATTAATTTAGATGTAAAACTTAATTTTAAAAGTCAGGTACAACATCTCAAATCCAAAATATCTATTTTTTTTCATCTCATTTAAACTAAAAAAGACCCTTCCTCAAAACACACTCCTCACCCTCTATTATTCCTTCATCGAGTCACATTTATCTTACTGCATTACAGCATGGGGTAGCTCAAAGAAGTATATAAAACATCCTTTGGAAGTAATTAAAAAAAAAATGTCTGCGAACTCTCTCAAATAATGATGACAGACAAAGTCACACTTCCCCTATATTTAAAGATCTAAATATTTTAAAACTAAATAACTTATATAAATTCACGCCCCCTGTTACACCGATAACTAGTGATAAATTGTCGTTATTTTCCAACTTTCTCGCTTTCTTAAAAAATGTCGGCTGCTGGTTCCATGTCAGTTGAGAACCGGTCGCACTACCCGTTTATGAAAGGCAGAAATAAGTGTTAAATAAATATTAAGCGTGAAAATAACGCACAAAAATAATAATAATAATAATAATAATAATAATGATAAAAAAAATTATTTTTATTGCTTTTGCATGTGATCCTCTTTGATTCAATTACTGTTTAGACAAAAACATAAACTGTGCCAAATATTTAATTCTCATTATTTGATTATTTCTAACGAAAAAAGAGGTATTTACGCCCTTATTCCCTCCCAAAAGAAAAGCCTCTTTATTGCACGCATTTCACAGTTAAATTCCCATTGTAATGAAAAGGGGCGGAGCTTAATTTGAAGTTACCAACAGGTAAAGTTTGCAAGAAAACAATCACTTTTCTTTTTATCGTTTTCTCTCTCTCTCTCTCTCTCTCTCTCTCTCTCTCTCTCTCTCTCTCTCTCACACACTTCCTATCTCTGTCTTTATGTATATATAAACATTTTTTCCTTCCTCAAAAAATATTAGAGTAGACAGATATAATGAAGAAGTTGCGTTCGTATAAAATGAAGGGAAGTTCATCTGAAAATCCGTCCGAAGTGAACGCATACGTAAATGAAGGATACGTCGATCATATTTGGGACAGTATGTATATTTATATATAGCAAGTTTAGTACTTATGTTTATAAAATGTAAATTATAAATGAGCGCAATTGCATTTAAAATATGTGAAATTGCTTAACGTAAATGAATTGCTGTTGAAAAATTTAGAATTTCACTCTTAAATAATATTAATTTATTACAAGGATAAAATCACTTTCCACTTTTTAGATGAAGGTCCAACAAAGTCTCAAGGGAAAGAAAATGAAAGTAGGACAGGACCAAAAACATTAACGAAAGAAGAAAAAGAAATAAAATGGTCTATCATCAAAAATGTACTATGTCTTTCGTTTGCTTTCGCTCTTCTTTTCACCAGCATTAATTCGTTGCTAATTCTTCAGTCTTCGCTTTATAAGTAAGTAAATTATATAATTTAACAGTTAAAAGTGTTGAGTGAGTTAATAAATCTCTAAAACAAATTGCCTCAATAAATATGTAAAAACAAGGAGTATAAACAAGTGAAGGAAAAAATTATTCCTGGACGAAACTACTTTCATCTGCACTGTGCGCTCCCTGCAAGCAGTATCTCACTTGAAATGCGTAAAAATATGGTGAAATAAATTCACTGCTAATACGCCAAATGTTACGATTCGCCACAGAGATAGATCAAATATATCTTCATTCATTAGAAATAAATAAATGGGGAGGAAATGGATATTTAACAGTTGGAGATGAAAATTCTTCGGGTGGGTAACTACGAAATAACGAAAGCGCAGATGACACTGGGGTGCCTTGAGCCAGTAAAGGTTGTAACCACTACTCTAGAATCTAGAGAGAGAGAGGAGAACCTATGAACAATTTAAAATTGACATGTTTTCTTCGTGGCTAAAATTACTTCAGTATTATAAATAAAACTTATTAAATATGCTAAGAAGAGATCAGGCGACACGTGACACCATTTTCAATTATCTTTTTACAAATTCGGAATCTAAATTTTCTTAACTTTTTTTACATGGATATATATATATATATATATATATATATATATATATATATATATATATATATATATATATATATATATATATATATATATATATATTTGAAAATTATTTCACGAAAGTAACATGTGAATAATATTTATGATGAAAATAACCACGAAGGAAAAAGGAAACACAGAATGGTGCTCAAGCGCCTTCGTCTAATGACATCCTCAGGAACACTGAAATAAATAACAAGTTCGAGACTATATGTAGATCACAAAAAAATAAAATAGAAAAATAAAAATTTTAGGAGGAGCATATAAATTTATAAGGAAAAGCTACCAGAGTTTTAACACTTTGCCCCTCTTGTTTACATTGTTTACAACCAATTTTATAGATAATGCCTGAATTATTGGTAGGGCTATTTTTTACTATGATATTTTTCACAATATTGTCATATGAAAATACTACATTAATATTCAAAAGTTTAAGTACATTAGGAATGCCTAAAACGCCTGGGAAAAATGGAAGTACTAAAATATTCTTCGACATATATAATAATAACACTGGTCAACACTCATTTTATTGCCAATCATATTAGAGTTATTTTGGAGTAACTTTGTAGTGCTGATTCCGAATATGACATCGGTTTTACTAGATTGGCTCTAATTTATGAGATAATTGGTACCCCATTGAAACATGTAAAAATGCAAAAAATTTAATGTTCAGGCGGAGCCTACTTACAAATCGCATTGAAATTGTCTCAAATCATACAAAAGTAAACACATGAAATACATAATGGCATTTTATTCGGTCTCACCATCTAGAATGTTCCGGTAGTTTCCCATATGCACGCGTTATGGTTACGTTTCCTATTAATTGAGGGTATTCATTATCTCAAGAACTAGAGCCAAATCGGAAAAACTACTTTCATTTTGGAATTCAGCAACCCCAAAATACCCTAAATTCGTACGAATTTCCTTGGCAACGAAAAAAAAAATTTTTTTTTTGTTGACCTGTGTAATCGTTGTACTTTGCCGAAGAATATTTTAGTACTTCCATTTTTTCCAGGCTTTTCAGGCATTGCTAATGTACTTAAACTTTTGAATATTAATGTAGTATTTTCATGACAATATTGTGAAAATTATCATAGTAAAAAATAGCCCTACCAATAATTCAGGCATTATCTATAAAATTGGTCGTAAACAATGTGATTCCTTTTACAATGGACAGACGGGAAAGGATTTGCACAGGCGTGTAAAACAGCATCAATATTTCGTTAGAACGGAACAGTCGTCCAGTAGGGTGTCCCGTTAAACCCAAAGTTGGTCGGGTACAGCATTAACCAATATAATATCGTGAAATGGGCTACTAAGAATGCCCAAAAAAGTTTTTAAAGTCCTATTTAAAAAAATCATGCATCCCAGGGGTTTACATTTTACACCCCCGATTCAGACCGAAAAATTGGCATTTTGACCTTTAAAAGACCCATTTAAACTACAAATTACATACATATTTTTTCCAATCTGTTAGTAGGAAGCCCCAGAACCACGTCAAGGTCGATTGTAATCTCTGGAGTTGTTTTATAGTTTTTAAGTTTTTGTCTAGTTTTTTTTAGTTTTTTAGGTTTTCTAAATTTTTTTTTTACTTTTTGTATTTTTTATTTTTATTTTATATATTTTTTATGAAAAATTGCATAAATCCCCTTTTTTAATAAAAAATTGTATTAATCCCCCTTTTTAATAAAAAATTGCATTAATCCCCTTTTTAAACTAATAATTTACCTAGTAATTACGAAAATTCTTTTTCTTGATTTCTTTTAAATTTTTTCTATGAAGTTCTGTGGTTTGAATTTTAGCTTGAAGCTGAGCTTCATCTTTAACTGTAGGAGCCAGATCAGTTATAAGCTTAATAGCCCTTTCAGCACAATCATTGACAACCTTCAAATTACTCACAAACTCTTTCATTTCATTATAGTTTGGATCTGAGCACCATTCTCCCACTGGCTTTGACAACCAACAACTTTCTAAATTCATGATTTTAAAGATTTTCCATGAATTAGGTCCTATCAAATCCACCAGATATATATCCGGGTGTAGTTCTGGAACTTCTGGCTTTCCTATAATAATTTCATCTGGAACTTCAGTTCCTAATAAACGAGCTGCGATACTTGTTTTTGTATTCTCATCTAAAGTTTTACTAAAAAGAGATAAAACTACAAGTTCTTGACTTAAATATCACTTGTGTCTTAAGAATGCATCTACTGCAGCAATAGAAACTTCTGGATCTACTTCCTGCCAGACATGAACTAATTGCTTATAAACTCGCAGGTCATTGAGTGGTGCTTCTGCAGCTAATGGGGTCTTTAGCCAATAAGGCCCATAAACTAAAGATGTAAACTTGACAAATCTTCCAAATGATTCTTTTACTTCTGATTCATAGTTAAGCTGATCTCTAAATAAGACAAGTTTATTTGAATACAGCTGAGGTGCCATGAATCTAGCTCGATGGCATGCTCCTGGTTTACGAAAGTGTATCTTTGAAGGCCTGTGCCCCAATAATAAACAGTTTAATTCTAAATATTCTAAGTAATCATCTCTGAAATAATTTTTGTTCTCTAATAAAGAATTATAAATTATATTTATTATATTATATTTATTTATAATGTTATTTTGGACCAGCTTTTCGAAAATTCTTCAAATATGGGATAATCGGGACCAGTGCTTTTTCCAAAGATGCATTACCAAACAGATTTTACAATAAGTTCGCCAATGTGGTGACGGCATGCTAAATATAATAATGGTCTATTCAGATTTCTTTCTATATAAATGCAAGCTCCTTTGTAAATACCTGTATTTGAGGCCGTCGTGTCAAATGACATACCTCTCACCTTTCCTGTGACCTGCCAATCTGTAAGGAGCTTGAATGTAGCTTCAGACATTTGTTCACCACTAGCATTTTGAATAATAAGTATCCCCAAAATTTTATCAATATCAGGAGATCCAGTAGCAGGAACAGCAAGCCTTTCTAAGCCTAACATCTGTTTTGAATCCCAATGGACAACAAGATGTTTTATATTGGTATTTTGAAATAATTCTTTGACTTCATTTTCAGTTTTTACCCTATTTTCTTGTGTTGCTGTATGAGTAGATGTTTTTGAAACTGCATAATCGTCTAGGTCTCCACCGCCGGCGCTAATTAAAGCAGAAATTATTAATGTAGCTGTTCTAACAGATACATTTCCTCTGTCTATAGCACTGGCTACAATAGACTCTTTAAGTACATTTCTAGGTAGGTAGCTAGGCTTTCGTTCTTTAGTTGTTTTTAGTCTTTTACTGAGGTAATCATAATCGTTAGAACTATCTCCCTCACATTCTAATTCCTCTATTTTCACTTTAGATGGTTTGCTTATTCTCTCTCTGTTCTTTCTGACGTAAACGTTCACTGGTTGCTAGTCTTTTTATTTTATTTTTTATTCTTTGCTCTGAAATCTTATCTCTTGAACCCAGTGTAACTTTATATCCCTCTCTCAGCATCTTTAAAAACTTCAGATCTTCCTCAACTTCAGCTTTCCCTTGCTTTTCTGAAAGAACTTTTTCAGGAAATGGGTGAGCGACATCAAATATTGTTTCAAGTTTTTCATAAAATTTGTTTACTGAACTTAGGTGCTCTTCAGTTTTTCTATATTTATGTTTTGTTAGAACACACCATTCCTGGTGCAACTTAAGAAGTTTTTTAACGGCATATTGTCTGCTACTAGTAGGTAAATTGCATTTATTCCAAAAAGAGAACACATGGTCTATTACCATGCCAGCTTGATGACTTACAAGTTTCCCTTTAACAAGGGACTGGCAAGCTTTAATGTGATGGAAATATTTGAGTACTTGCTTGTTGGTTGGAACAGCTGTAGTCGTTATGGAGGCTATAGGTTGACCTAGAAAGGGAATTTCTGTTTTGCTTCTAGTTAATGGTTTGCTTAGAGCCATTTTATCAATTTAAATAGGTATTATGGTACCTAGATTTAGAAATTCCTGAAAAAAATTGGATTAGTTAGTAAAAATCGCTAAAAATATGAAATAATGGGGCTAAATTGGGCCCTGTGGGGCCCACATTTAGCATTGACATTTATGAAGCTAGTATACATTACCAGAAATGTCTATGGAGTGGTAAATGTGTTTTACTTTTAATTAAAATAGTATATTTTACTAGAAAATGCCAAAAAATGCCAATTTTTTGGTCTGAATCGGGGATGTAAAATGTAAACCACTGGGGATGCATGAATTTTTCAGATAGGACTTTAAAAACTTGTGTGGACATTCATAGTAACCCACTTCACGATATTATATCGGTTATTATATTGATTGGAATAATGCTTCAATTTTGTTTAACTCAAACAACATTGTTAATAGAAATATTCTTGAGTCTGCCATTATTCAACTTTCAAATAATTTCAACATTAGCCAGGGCCTTTTTTCGCTTGATCCTCTTGTTTTGAATTCGTTCAGAACTGATTTAGACAAGATAGGCAAAGTGCTAAAAATCTGGTAGCTTTTCCTTATAAATTTGTATGCTCCTCCTACAATTTTTATTTTTCTATTTTATTTTTTTATGTGACCTATATACAGTCTCGAACTTGTTATTTATTTCAGTGTTCCTGAGGATGTCATTAGACGAAAGTGCTTGAGCACCATTCTGTTTCCTTTTTCCTTCGTGGTTATTTTCATCATATATATATATATATATATATATATATATATATATATATATATATATATATATAATATATTAGCGGTCGACCGGATGTCAGTTTTCAACATCTGCGGATGCGGATTTTTAATTTAAATATATGCGGATGCGGATATTTAGTTAAGCTATCAATATAATATAGAATTATGAATGTATGACATAATTTTTCAAATTTCGTGATATTACTATTATGGCAGGCAATGCATAAGAATTAATATAATGTTTTCTTTATGATAAAAATAATAACTTTCTCAAGAGTTTCAACCGCAGTGGAGTACGCACAGCGGCACAGGCAGTGTTTGTTGATTTAATGGTATTTATATTTTGAGGTTTATATATTTGTTTGTTCATTAATAATTTATACTTTACATGAAATGTGCCTGACTGGGCCTTTTACGTACATTATAAGCTAATTTAATTGTAAATGGCATAATTTATTAGAGGTAACATCCGCAGTCAGAAGTGCGGATGCGGATGTTAAAAATGATGCGGATGCGGATAATCCTGTCCACCACTAATATATATACATACTATATATACTATAAAATTTTGGTCCTTTTCCTTTTAATTCCTAATGACTAATTTTCTCACTGTAGAAAAATGGGAAGAATATCACTGGGCGTTATATATGGTGCGATGGTTACAACTTGCATCTTCCTTCCATCTCTCATCATAAAAATATTGAAGCCGAAGTGGGGAATTTGTCTGGCTATGATTTTCTTCTCTCCTTATTTTGCTGCCCTTTATTATCCTCGTTATTACACTTTCATTCCAGCTGCTTTCATTTTGGGTCTTGCAGGGGGACCTTTATCGGCTGCAAAGTGTACTTATATAACCAAGTTAAGTATCAATTAATGTATATTTAAGCTTCATTGACGTATCAAGTAATCGTATCGTAATTATTATATATTGATGTAAACAAATGTTCAGGATCGACCTGTGCTCGACTGCTCTGCAGCATCCCTCCTCATTTAGGGAATTTTCATAATAACCATTGACCTACCATAAAAGTGAGCTACGCGCCGCCTCTCTGTCTATATATATATATATATATATATATATATATATATATATATATAGGGTGGTCCAAAAGGCCCTATATATTTGCTGAAATAATGATATTTCTGTTTTATTTCCTCTTGGTCATAGATAATGATGGATGTACAAGAACGTGTGATAGAAGTAACAATACGTATCCAAGGGAAGAAGTGCAAAGAAATTCGAGAAAAATTCGAAACATTTCACAAACCAGGACCTACAGACAAAGCAATTCACAAGCTAGTTAATAAATTTAAAAGAACAGGATCTGTTCATGATGAGGTAAGATCTGGACGTCCAGGTAACTCTCAAGAAAATGTTGAAGCATATCCTAGAATGTCAACTCGCACAGCATCACGTAGACTGAACATACCAAAAACGAATGTTCTAAGGATTTTAAAATTGACATTAAAAAAGAAGTTACCATATTCAAATGCTACATGAATTACACGAAGAGGATTATCCAAGACGAGTTGCCATGTGCACAAAATTGATTGAAAAAATTCATACCGAAAACTTCAGCGATGAGACATTTTACACATGCGGAAAGGTTAATCGACATAATTGCCGTAACTTGGCTAGTAAAAAAACAAAAGAGTTCTACGAATGGGAGAGAGATTCTCCCAAAGTTAATGGCTGGTTAGTGGTTAGTATAACAAGATCGAAGATTTACGGACCTTTTTTCTTTGCAGAAGCTACAGTTACAGGGCCAATTTATTTTGACATGCTTCAGCAGTTTCTTGAACCCCAGCTTCGTTCAGGTGGCATTCTCGACACTGTTGTCTTTCAACAAGATAGAGCTCCATGTCACTATACAAACATCGTTTGGGTGTACCTTGATAAGCTCTTACCAAATCGCTGGATTGGACTTGGTGGAAACAGGCCGTGGACAGCACGATCTCCGGATTTAAAACCATAAGACTTCTTTGGGTGGTGTTTTATATAGTCTGAGGTTTACAAACCAAGAGTTAAGACCTGCAGGACCTGCGAACCCGCATCGTCGCGACATTTTCTAAAGTTACCCCAGAGATACTTGAGAATGTGTTCCGCAATGCAGCGACAGATTTCTGATTTTCAGAGAAACTGATGGTGTTCACGTCGAATCATAGACCTAAGCTTCATAAATAAATATACATCTAATTATGTTATTACATTTTTATCCTGAAACACTATTGTTTCAGCAAATAGTTAGGAACTTTTGGACCAACTTGTATATAAGGAACAGGAACAGCAGAGAAAAAATAAACAGTCTTCAAACATTAATTGATACCCTTAATATGATAATTCACCACGTCTAAATCCGTTTATCATTTATTTAAATACAAAGATGTTGTTCCTACACTTCATAAGTCTTTCATAGCTTACAATACAAGTGTGACCATTGTATGGGGTTATATATAGGTTAAACCAAAAGACACCTAAAATTCTCTATCTACAGTAGAAACATCTCAGTAAATCTTTCAGTACAAATTGACCTTTTGGAAAACAACCTAATTCGTGCACATGCAATCATGTCCCTAATAATACATATCCAATTTCACCTTCACAAGGATGTACTCTTTCAAATGGATAATGACACATGACGCAAATTCGTAACTAGTCCTCGCAAAATTCAGTTCTTTTAAAGGGGGAAATACACCATGCGCTGATACTAGTGACGAACTTGGTAGGAGCTAAGCGAATCAGCATCTCTTACGTAGTGCAGTCTAGTTATTATTATCATTACAATAATCTACACCCATTTCCCATCAAAATGATACAAACCCCACTAAAATCTACAAGTTTTTGTCAAAGTTATGATGATTTCTAATTTCTGCAAAAAGCTTCACTTTTATACGTGAAGGTCAAAATATGATAATAAAAACCCACTCTAATAGATAGAGTTTATTTCCACAACAATTTCGATGCCCACTGGCATCCTCTTCGGGTGGATACAGAAAAACAAATTCGTTTTTTTCTGTATCCACCCGAAGAGGATGCCAGTGGGCATCGAAACTGTTGTGGAAATAAACTCTGTCTATTTGAGTGGGTTTTTATTATCAGATTTCTAATTTGCAAAGCTTTGGAGTCCATTTACTCAAAATATACTAACATAGTTTTGCCGAGTTCGTCACTTGTATTCGCAATATCTCAATTGTGACGAATCATCGGTAGATCTGCTACGTTCGTTTCAATTAATGTATTTATTCACTTATTTTAACTTTACTTTTTGTTCTTATGATTTTATTTTTCAGTTTTTTTTAGCAACTTTTTATAATTTTAATTTTGTTATTTTAAATTGTCATTAATCCAACTTATTTTGTATTTAAAGTTAGTCTTTTTATTGGCTCAAAATCCATTTTCAACTAATGCCCTCCTCTTTTACATTTTACTTGGATGAAGCTGCAGTGGTGGTCAGGTATGAAAAGCTTTAAGATTTATTTATAAACGACATGAACATAATAAGTGATTCTGCCATAATTACAGATTGGAGAAAAATATGCAGAAATCGTTGGAGAAGATTTTGAGGTTGTTGTGGTGCGTTTTTTCGGAATTTTCTATTGCTTTATGCAGTCTTCTCATGTTTGGGGAAACTTAATATCATCGGCAGGTAAGACATTATGACTAAAACTAATCAATTACCACCATTTACCCTCTTATTACTGTCAATTTCTACCAATGATCTCGGTTTCGAAAATTTTCTTCTCAGTGTTCCTAAAAAGTTTTCAAATCGCTGAAGTGTGCTGGTTTGGAAACACCTACAGGGTGTCCCGTAAGTCTGGACCCATAGGGAAAAATAATAAAATTACAAAATAGTCCAAAAATTTATTACATAATCTGTTCAAAGTGTCCGCCGTTGTGTCGCACACATAGTTGAAGACGCAATCTCCACTGCGACAGCACTTTCTGAATCACAGTCGCAGAAATTTCTTGACACGCCTCCACAATGCGTGCTTTAAGGTGGAAAATGTTCTGAAGTTTGACCTCGTACACTTTGGCTTTCAAGTGGCCCCACAAATAAAACTCCAGTGGAGTAAGATCATAATAAAAAATAATAAAAATAATAATAAAAATAATAAAAAAATATATTATAAATAAATTTTTGGACTATTTTGTAATTTTATTATTTTTCCCTATGGGTCCAGACTTACGGGACACCCTGTATAACAATGCTTTTGTCGTAGGAGGTTTAGAGTTTGGGGCCTTTATTATTCGGAGGGGGGAGGGGTCGTTCCTTTTCGGGTTTTTTTTATGATGAATATTTTTAAGATGTATCGATATGAAATTTTGCCAACAGACGATACCCATTAATCAGCAACTTTATATCGGTTATTCACTCGACGCTAAAAACTTAAAACCAATTTATGAACAAGGAAATACAGATTAATCAACATAAAAGACCGATTAATTAAATTTAAATAATGTCATGACTGCATTTTCATATTTTCATATCATTAAAATGAATTAGTTTAATATTGTATAAACAAAATACTCACACGTGCAAAGCAGATGGATTACATATCCTTATATAATACTGCTTATATACTGCTTACACATATCCTTATATAATACAAGCTACCAAGAGAAAATACTGGAAACGTGTAGAAGTCAAATTATAGGTGTATTATCCAATGATTTTACTGAAGCTTTTGATAAATGGGATTATGGGATTATAGCACACAAACTTCAGAAAGCAGTAGTTACTGCAAAACTGTGACAATGGATATTTAACTTTCTGACCTAAAGAACACAAACAGTATTAGTAAATGGATTTAAATCTGAAGTCTCAAATCTTTATCTCTGTTCTACAAGGTACACTATTAGCTCCCTTGCTGTTTATCATAATGACTGCAGGTATAGGTTTACTGTACATACTAAAGACAGTGTCATGTTGTGACTCGATAACGACACAAAGATATGCATGGAAATATTAACTGAAAGTGGCAAAGTTACATCGATGTATTAGTCAAGTGAGTGAAGAAGTCAATTTGAAGTTACAAGAAGAAAAATTCCAACTCATGGTCACAAAAAGGAGTTACGGAAAATGGTACAAAATCTCTTCAAGCCAAACAGATAACACCGAACCCAGTAGGCAAGGATCTTAGAATAATAATGTTATCAGATGCAGAATTCAGACAACACTATAACATTAAAATTATAACAGTTAGAAATATAAAGGGAACTCTCTGGAGGAGATTCCATACCAGAAAACAAACATCACGCTGTATGTATGAAAAACTCTAAACTTACAAGTAATCGAGTATTTTTCCTGCTGTCTTCTGCTTCATACAGGATGTTTATAAAGTCCCTATCTATTTCAGTGAAAACGTGGCAAAAAGGGTAAAATTCAACAATATAATAGAAGGGATACATTTAATGAATACTTAAGCATATGATTCTACATGAGCACCATCGGTATCTCTACAGAGTTCGAATCTATCAGCAGCATTGCGGATCACATTTTGGAGCATGACAGGGATTATTTTTGTAACTGCTATTACGATACGAGCACGTAAATCTTGCAGATCTGTAACCCTCGTTTGATATACGTTTGATTTGATAAAGCCCCATGCAAAGGAATACAAGGGCGTTAGGTCAGGAGATCGAGTCTCCCAGTGCCTGTTGCCTCCACGTCCGATCCACCGATTTGGGAATCTTCATTTAGGTGCTCCCGAACAATGTTCGCGTAATGACAAGGTGCCCCCATCTTGTTGAAAGACGACGGTGTTTAAAATGCCATCTGAATGAAGCTGGGGTTCCAGGAATTGCTGAAGCATGTCCAGATAAATAAGCCCTGTAACTGTATCTTCAGCAAAGAAAAAGGGCTCATAAATCTTAGATTTGGTCATACCCAACCAGGCAGTAACTTCAAGAGAATCTCGTTCCCATTGATAGAAATCAACTGCCTCATCACCGAAGAGAATGTGGTCCATTAAATTTTCATTCTGAATGTTCAACAAGATCGGCACACATTGCACTTCGCTTTTGATAATCATCTTCATGTAAGTCGTGAAGCACCTGAATGTGATAACTTCTCTTCTTCAACGTTGATTTCAAAATTTTGTGGACAGTTGATTTGGGTATCCCGAGTCTACGTGATGTGATGCGAATTGACATGCTTAGATGTTCATCGATAACATTACGTACCGCATTTACAGCATTCTCAGAGACACTTGGACGTCCAGAACATGACTCATCATGAACAGATCCCGTTCTTTTAAATTTATTAAGCAAATCAGAAATTGTCTTCTCTATAGAACCTGGCTTGTGAAATGTTCTTTCAAACCTCTCTCTAATTTCTTTGCATTTCTTTCCTTTAATCCGAAGTGTCACCACCATCACCCGTTCTTGTACATTCATTTTCATAGGGTTCTGCAACAAAAATAAATAAAAACCGTTAATTCAACGAAATAGATAGGGACTTTATAAACACCCTGTAGAATGATCACTATTCAGCAACACTATCATCATCAGAAAACTCATAAGTTATAATCACTTTGTCTTATGAAGATTTTCCACTCATATTTTATCACTCGCTACACTCTTTACATATGAAGAGCCTTGAAAGAAAGACTGAATAATACCATCATTATCATTAGTATAGGACATCATACACTATGTGGTCCACAAACAAATGCATTCACACGACAAGGTTCCTATAGGAAAACATTTAAAAAGCCAGCGAGACAGGAGAACTACTATTTTTTACTGTATGAAGTTTTTGTAGTAACAAGTTCCAATGCTTATTTGTAAGATGAAAATAAATGAAACTATAAATTCTATGTCCAAATTGTGTATTTGTTCACGCTCCGATAAACTACTGTAGACGAAAGGCCAGTAGTATGTGGCATTTAAAGAGAGTGGGGCAGGAGGTAGGAGTGCCAGTGCGCTGAGGGGAGTGCCGGTCCCATTGAGAGGTTACAACAGAACAAAATTTTAATCCCTGATAAACCTTCGCCTCATTTGGTGGAAAAGAATAACTTTAGAGCTTGCTCTGAATGTAATGAAAACAACCCATTTCGCCCATTTTTCTTTGCGTATAATAATAATAATAATAATAACATCTGTAAATTAAATTAAACTCTTTTGCAATCTATTTAATATCCAAACTGTAATTAACATTACTTAGAAAACAAAACCTAAAATTATGCATACATACATGGTTATTTTTCTCTTAACAAAGCTTTCTCTGTAACATAATGTAATAAACCAAATAAGACAGATTCGCGACACACGTACACCATATATTTATATACATATAACTTTAAAAGCCTATATTAATAAAAAGTTCTTTCAAAATCTAAAAGCCGATAAATAGAGTTAAAAGAAGAACACATTCTCTTTGGTTTTGATAAAAGAGTTTGACCATCATGAATTTCACACTTAAAATCATCAAACTAAAAAACGTTTGTACAAAATCCTGAAAAGTTTGGTTGCTTTACAATAACCTGAGGCAGGTAAGCGAGAAACCTTCCAACCTTTCTATCTCAACATCCAAAACGGACAATTAATATTTGGTCTCTAAATCCATCGAAAACTTAATATTCGCATGTTGATTATTCAAATATTCTAAAAACGAATTAACATGAGAACATTCACAGAACATCAATAGCATATCACATGCCTATCATTATTTCTACATTCCAAAATTATTTAAAATTTTGCATGCATGACAACTCATTTTTTCTTAACAAAACTTATCGACATCGCTACCTTCTCTTCAGAGACTAATCTGGGGAAGACAGTTCCTAAGGACCCGTTCTCTCTTTCTAAGTTCATTTGTTCTAAAATATCACATTATATATATATATATATATATATATATATATACACGGTGAACCAAACGTAGGTGGACAGTAGGTTGAATACGGTTTGTGTTATATTATATTATAACTATGGTGTTCATTATAACTATGGTGTTTGTGTTTTATTATATTAAATATTATAACTAAATTTATTTAAATTTTATTTTGTATTATAGTATACAAAAAAATTAAATATGTATTCTCAAAATAAACGTTATCATTTACTGTCCACCTACATTTGGTTCACCCTATATCTATATATATATAATATATATATATATTATATATATATATATATATATATATATAACAAACCAACGTATTGTTTGGAAATCAATTCCCGCCTCCAACAAATCCTGCAATGATGCAATGACCAGATGGTGGGGAGGATTTGTCTTTTAACACTGACATAAATTCATTTTATAAAATACCAACATTAATGTTAAATCTTCATTTCATTTGCAGTTTTATCCGTCGGAGTCAGTAACTACACAAGATCAGAAGATTTCTTGGCGATTTGTGGTGCCAACTCTTGTCCTGATCTTAAATTAGACTTTGAAGTTGTCTCCTCAGAATCAATTCGCCTACAAGCCAATGACACATCACAAACATCGAACGAATCTACAGTCGAACCTTTTAAAATTTACATCATGACTACCATTTATTTACTACTGGTTCTCTTTGCTGTAGTTTTTCTTGCTTTTGTTGTCGATCCACTTAGTAGGTATGCAGAAATAATTCGAACTTTTAATGGGTGTAGATTTCGTATATTTATCATTGATGATTTTCCTATTATTAGTATTGTTTTGAAATAAGCGTTTTCATTTACGTTAAGTCGCATTTCTCATTTGGAAATAAAGTTCTTTTCAATATTTTAGACAGTTCATTTCTTTGATTTTTTTCAACAACAGAACAAATGTTGTGAAAATTAACAAGCCAACGAAAAGCAAATACATGTTGTAAATTCACTCGAGAGTTTTGTATTTAATTATTGAACTTAATTAAGACTGCATGAAACAACTTTTATAAATTATCATTTCGTTAACTTTGCCATTCCAGATATGAAATTGACGTAAGTAATCCCAAAACTAAAACGAAAGATGTTCTTCTCGCAGCTCTGATTCAAATGAAGAAACCGTATCAGATTCTATTAACTCCACTCACCATTTGGTCGGGATTTCAGCATGCATTCTTGGCTGCTGATTATACTGCAGTGAGTATCATTTATTATCTCGTCAAATACTATCTACAGATATAAAACTAGCCAATATAAAACCTAAAATGTCAAATAAAGAAAACTGACAAAAGTCGATAAAAGAAATACTGAGGTTTTCAAGGCTAAGTTCTGTTCTTAAAACTATAATTTAATTTTATCGTATGAAATCGACATTCGTTCGACTCTGACCTCAAAACCATCTAGTTCTGATAATAAGTATTGTCACTGCAGACTGACATACCAGAAATGGGATCAATTTATCTCTGAATGTATCCGATTATATCCGATATTAATTTTCTTCTGTGCGATATTTATGCATCATTTCATTATGGTATGACATAATTCCCTGGACCTCACACTCCAAGATTTTTCGCTCTGGAGTCACCTTAAATCTGTTGTGTTCATTGACTGTCCACGTACCATTGAAGACCGTAAAGAAAATATCCGTGCTGTTTGTGCCCAAATCACAAAATCACACCAGAGACTTTGGAACATCATATCATATCACATGTGCAAACAACAGCAAGGACATCAGTTTGAATATCCGTCTCTGTTCCAACGTGTTACCTTTGCAAATTCAATCCAAAACAAACTTTCCCATGGGACCGGACCTATGGAGCACCCTGCATATTTGCATGTGGCATGTTCACACACACACACACACACACACACACACAACTCCAATCAACTGGAGTAAGGCAGAAACAGTCCAGATATAAATTACAGAAGGAAATGAAGAAGAGAAAAGGGAGAAACTAAAGTGTACACATCCACTCAGGGGCAGACTGACAGCAACCTGGGCCCTCAGGCATAATGAGGTCCTTGGCCCCTTGAAATCCGATTTTTTTTTATATTACAGTTCGATTAGACACTTGAACTAATTGAGAACACTCACTGTTTTATGATGACTGCTGGCCGGGGTCGCCGGGCCCCCTAATGGCCCGGGCTCTCGTTCCATGCCCGATTACCCGACCGCTCAGTCCGCCCCTGTATCCATTCATTCATACAGGCATCCTAGTGGACTAGCACACCAACACATGGCAAAATTCCACACCTGCAGTGCTTCATACACCATGCATGGTGACATTTTCAGGTCTTGTCAAAAATATAAGAAACAGAGTCCTGAATTTACGTTCTTCAAGCAAACCACCTCCATTCCAACCTGCCTGCAGCCTCTTCTCATGCATCACCCAAATAAAGTTGATGCTTCCTAATGCAATTCAGTCACATTCACCATGTCCATCTATCTTCTTCTCAGCCTTCCTTCTCTCCTCCTGCTTTTGCAAACACTCTTATACATTCTTTTCACAATTCTGTCATCTTCCATTCTTTCAACATGTCCAACCCACTGTAACACACTTTTCTAAATTTTCTCTTCCATCGACTTCTGAAGACCACACCTTTCCGGTACCGCGCAATTTCTTACTCAATCAACCCAATGCACACCACACATACTTTTCAGATTATCCATCTCAACCATCCTTACTCCACCTTCTTGTAAACATCTCACAGCATCTCCATTCAGTCTCCACTTTCTCACAACCACTTTCAACTTCATCAACACTCACACCTCTTTTGTTTAATATACATCCCAGATATTTAAAGGACTCCACCACCTCTAGTGTTTCACCATTTATTATTACATGAAAGCTTGAATTTCCCTCATTCTCTACAATCAATAACGTTCACTTACCCACATTCACTTTCAGCAATTTTCTCTAGCACACTGCCGCAAAACTGTATACAACCTCTTGTATATCACACTCACTCTGAGCAAATAGCACATCATCATCTGCATACAAAAGATTTTACAAGCTCCACCTATTCCCATCATAGACCAGTCATTAGGCTTCATAGCGCATCTAGGATGTTAGGCTTCATATCGCGTAATTTCGAATTTAAATCGAAGAATATTATATTGCACCTTTACAAGTCCCTAGTCAGGTCTCAGAATATGCCGTTCAGTTTTGGTGCCCGTATTTGCGTGAGGATATTGATAGGTTGGAAAGGGTTCAGCGACGCGCCACGAAACTAACTCCGTCACTATGCAACAAGTCTTACGAAGATAGAATTAAAGAGTTAGACTTGCATTCACTCGAGACTCGTTAATAAAATCGACAAAGTAAATTTTGACAAATTGTTCATTTTCGATAATAGCAATACTCGTAATAACGGATTTAAATTACGTGGTAGCCGTTTCATTACTAACATCGCTAAAAACGTTTTTACGTTTAAAGTAATTGATAAATGGAATAATCTTTTCGCGTCTGTCGTGACTCTACCAGCGTTAATATGTTTAAGAACCGTTTAGCTAGGCATTTTAAAAATATTAACGTCGTTTAAAATAATAAAACAATTAGCAACAGGAGCTCTAGGGGTGATAGTCAAGGTTTGAGTCTGTTGACGATTGATGCCAGCTTGTGACATGCCAGAGTGTGATGTGCCAGCGTTAAATTTATATTATTAAAAAAAATTAGACTAACACGAACTTAGATATAGCTCGTAGCGTAAACTAACACACTTTTTGTTATACTCTTCATACTTTTTTCTTTCTCATCCTCTCTTTACTTGCATGTCTGTAATTTGTATGGTATGACAGTGTTTCTTTGAGTTAAGACGTGTTACGTGGTTTATAAGCGTTTTTATTTTACTTTTTTTCATCTTTCACCCCTTTCCTATTCTCTTCGACTATTTTTCCAACTTGTCGGCAGTGGTCGGCGGATGATGATGGTGAGTCTTTCTTTCTCTTTTTCTGAATGAATGTTAACCCACGAATGATAGGTTCTGCTACTTACTTAACCCCTACTTTCTTCTTTCTCTCGGGCTAACCTTAGAGTGGATCTTAGGGTCTTTGTTAGGTTTAGCATCTGTAGATATATATATATATATATATATATATATATATATATATATATATATATATATATATATATATATATATATATATATATATGATCCAAGCCACACGGAAAAAGAAAAAATTATTCCAAGTCTCTTCGCGCATTCAATAGTACACCTTATCAGGGAATTCCCTGACGAGGTGTACTGCTAAACATACCAAAGATCCCGGAACCACATCCTCTCCTTCCTTGTGGATTTGCATCATTTATTCATTTCACGTGCTTTAGGGTGAAATTCATCCCATATATATATATATATATATATATATATATATATATATATATATATATATATCATATATTGGTGTAAAATTCTCGGGAATAATCTTTTGAAGAATATTCTCAGGAAAATTCTTGAGAATATTCCCGTGTAAGTGAAATTTCAAGAATTTTCTTCCAGAACAAATAAAAAAATAAAATTTAATTTTTATTTGTAAAGTGGTCAGAAGCGTAGCAGTAACAATTACATGATATATCAGTGGTGGCGAACGTATGGCACGCGTGCCCATTTGGGCACGCGATCAAATTAGCCTGGCACGCCTAAGAATAGAAATTGTTATCAAAAAAAATTAGTATAAAATAATAGCCTTAATGCTTATAATTTGGTGTAATATATATAAACTTTGGTGGGCACGTGAATTTTTTTTTATGGTTTACATGGTTTTTTTGGCACGCGACTGTACAAAGGTTCGCCACCCCTCTGATATATAGTGACTGTTAGAATACACTACCGAAGCACAAGAAAATTAGCTTTCAACATTTTATTTCCTAATGCAAAATACTGTAGTTGCAAAATGGTATTTACCAAATACTAATAGGATTCACATTAGTTATATTCATACTATGTTAATATACAATTACAGTATGAATTCACATTAGTTATATTCATAATTCATATTATGTTAATATACAATTACAGTATGAATTCACATTAGTTATATTCATATTATGTTAATATACAATTACAGTATGGACAGTCTTACGAATAAAATTATTGGAAATGGTTCGCAAGCATTTTTTTATGAATGACTTCCAAAGGATGTGTTGGTTTTCGTCGTCGTTGGGCCTAGACAAGCTACGGCTTGGAACCGTAGCGCATCTATCCGGTAGAGGTTAACCAGGATGATGTAGCCATAAGCACTGCCGCTGGTTAAGTGCGAACCAGTGATTATCTCACTAACCGTATTGAGTCCGTTAGGCGAAACTGCGACAGTACCAAGGATGGAAAATATAACCCTTGGATTTCTATTATTTATTTGCAAAATGGACATGGTATTAGATTAAAATAATTATTTGAATATAAATAATTAACTGACAATTGTGATATATAATTAATTATGTTTACATACAATAAAATAATACAGTATACATAAAATTAGTATTAATGTGGTTTACAATTGAATTATGATGGGTAACTAATTTAAAATGAATTTATAGCTATTCCGAAATTCAAGACGGTAAAATTAACATTTATCTTGAAACTAAAATAAGAGTATTCACTACAGATGTTTTATACATTTCTTTGAACTACCACATGTTGTAATGTAGTACAATAAATGTGGATGGATGTAGGGACAATATAGGGTAAGGAGTGCGTTTTGAGAAAGTCTTTTTCAGTTTAAATAATATGAAAAGAAATCTTGATATTTTGGAATTGATATGTTGTACAGAAATTTTGAAATTTAGTTTTTGTCGAAATTAATACCAATAACTTTAATTTCATTCACCCTTGTAAGAGTACCGTAGTACTACCAATTTTTATTTGATAGTTTGTATTTATATGTTTAGTGGTGATAATCATATAAGATGACTTTGTCAGGTTCAGTAAAAGTTTATTAGAACACACTTGTGTACTCCTCTGTAATGGAATAAATCCAAGAACATTTTAGGCTTGAACCTGAGGGCTCCACCCACTGCAATCTTCTTACAAGCCCCTTCCAAAAGTATGAGACAAGAACCGAGACTAATTTATAACTGAGACTAATTTATAATTATCACTAAGTAGATATTGCGTATATTTTAAGTTATTTTTTATTTAATTGTTAAATATTTTTATTTATTTTAGGCTTTCGTCACGTGTGGAATTGGTATCCATATGGTTGGTTACGTATACCTTTCCCATGGAGTAACTGACGCCATATTCTCTTATGCTTTTACTCCATTAATTAAATATGTGAAATGGGTTCCTATTTTCACTTTCGGAGCAATTGTAAACGTCGCCTTAATCATTGTCATGTTCACATGGAAACCTCACCCCAAAGATTATATTGTCTTCTTCCTCATCGCTTGTTTGTAGGGGATGTGTGATGCTATTTGGCAAATGCAACTTAGTGGTAAGAAAGGTCGAACGTGTAACATTGAAGCCATTTTGCTAAGACCCTAAATGACTTTTCAACTTTCGTACATTTTCTTTCGAGAAATATTTTACACTTCGAAATTCACTATTTTTCAGTCGTTAGGTTATTTTTAAGTTTAAAATTAGCGTTGTAATTATACTTTTGAATTTTGTTGCAGTACAAGTTCAGAGTTAAATTTTGATTATGACAAAAAAAGATGCAGTTAATTTTATTTCACTTATTGATGTGTTGATCTACGGATCAGGAAGTTTTAATTAGTGGTATAACCTCCGAGCCGTTCCTTCAACTTCAAAACCTTGAATGTAAACCTTATGCGTACGGCGCTTGCCTATCGAAAGATAATACTAACAGCATATTTTAAAAGATGTTACGTTTTCAATAGCCTACTTCACACGATTTGTTTTTATCTATGACTTATTATTTATTTATATTGAAATATAATTGTCTTTATTTTATTTGCAGCTTTTTACAGTGTCATCTTCCCGGGTGAAGCAGAAGCTGCCTTCAGCACTTACCGATTTGGAAAGCGTGTGGCTTCCTTTTGGCCTACACAATAAACGGCTTTTGTGCATGAGAATGAAGCTCTTTATTAGCCTTTTCTCTCTCGGCATAGGAATGGCTGGCTATTATGGAACTGAAATCTTAAAAGAAAGAGGAATAAAAACATTGATAATATGGACAGCAATAGCTAAAAATATATGAGTAGAACAGCAGTAATATAAAAAATGAATAAATTCGTAAAATACTGGAAATGTCTTTACCGAAACGGAACCATTTAAGCTTAGTGAAGTAAACATTTTTTCACAAAACAGTGATCCTGATTTAAGAGTTTTACTATAAGTGGATTGTGCAATGTGCATATTTGTCATGTAATTAAGCTCGTGAAACAATGAAGAAGATTCAGCCACTTAAATCAAGCATGTCTCATGAACAAACTTCCCTTTCTCTTTCCGAAATTATTTATTTATGAATAACATAGAGAGTACTTGGATAAGCAGAGGTGAAATATGGTATATTTCATGTTTGTTTTTATTTTTACCCATATTACCCCAATGACTGCATTTGTATTCAAATATTAAAAAGAAAGCCATATAATTGTTAAATTTGAATACAAACCGCACAAGATGAGGAGAGAGAACGAACAAATGAGGTGCCTCATTTTTCATTTGCTCGTTATCTCTCCTCATCTTATGCGGACGCTCTTCTACACAAGCGTCGTTCTTTACATTAATTATACTGTGTGCTGTTTGCAGTTAAAAAGTATATATGTACGGCATGAGAAGGTGCCCCCTCAGGGCATTCGATTCCGTTCGTATGTAGGAAAATTACGAGTTGTGACTGATTGGGGACCTTGGTGCAGTGGTAGCATATCCGACCGGCAATTGGATGATCCCGGGTTCGATTCCTGGGAGGTGCCTCATTTTTCATTCATTCGTTTTCTCTCCTCATCTTGTGCGGACGCTCTTCTACACAAGCGTCGTTCTTTACAAATATATATATATATATATATATATATATATATATATATACAGTATACTTGAATAAGTGTATGCATATTATATATAAACATGTAAATATAAATAATAATATACATAATATAAAGATTTTATACAAAATAAATGACTAACAATAAATCTCGTTTTAAAATGCAAACTGAGGAAAGCGATCTCGATCTCAGTGGGTTTTAAATTGCAAATTCCTTAAAAGCTGTAGGTAATAGAAAACATCTGTTTTCATTTTCGTAATCAGCGTAAAGGAGACATAAGAATCACCCACATTTATCAAAAGGAGAAAAACTTTGTTGAACAGTGTTATTTAACTGAAGGAGGAAGTCCTCCAGGTCAAGCTTCATGGACCAGAAGTTTTAATTCATTCAGAACGGATTCAGACAAGAAGGTCAAGGTGCTAAAACTCTGTTAGCTTTTCCATGTAAATTCTATGCTCCTCCTACAATATTTTTCTGCGCCACTCATATTATCAGGGTTTTTTTTTGTGAGCTATAAATAGTGTCAATCATGTTATTAATTTCAGTGTTCCTGAGGATGTCATTAGACGAAAGTGCTTCAGCGCTATTTCGTGTTTACTTTTTCCTTCCTCCGTGGTTATTTTCATCATAAATATTAGTCATGCTTTCGTGAAATAATTTCATATATATATATATTATATATATATATATATATATATATATATATATATATATATATATATATATATATAATATATTATATATATATATATATATATATATATTGCGCTTCGGTGGTGTAGTGGTCAGCATCACTAACTATGAATCCAACGGCCCCAAGTTCGTTTCCCGTTGACGGCAGTTGGCGCATAGCAAACCCAGCTGTTCATCCTTCCACACACTAAAATCGGTCACTAGATAAATAGGTATACTCTGTGTAGCCTAGTGGTTAGGACGGTGTGCTGCTGATCGGGAGGTCGTCTGATCGTGTCCGGCCGAGAAATTTGTAATTTCTGACCACCTGTGATGGATCGTTGTTCGGATTCCACGTTGAGCTCTAGGTTTAAGGTGAACCAATAAGCTTGACCTTTGTGAGAATGAACAATTCGGGCGGAAGTAAAACCAAAATTAACCAAAGTTACATACAAGATGACCCAAAAGTTCTCTGCCAAAGGCCATCATCATATTGTATATTATGGAACAGGACTTCTCGGACACCATATATATATATATATATATGCACAAATATTAATAAATAGATAGACAGGTATATCACTGTTAGTTATTATTAATTATGCTTATTTTTATGCTGTATGTGTCATAAGCAAGTGGTGTCATAACTGTTTGTATAACACCCCTTTTTAAAGGGGGTGATCCTACACTAGCAACAAATTACAGGCCAGTGTGTTCATTATCTGTGTTCAACAAAGTTTTTTAAAAAATTTTAAAAAGTAGAATGCAGCTATATTTAGAATCCTACAATTTATTATCTCCAAATCAATATGGCTTCCATAATAATAAAACAACGGAAATGGCTATTTTAAAGCTTATGGAAAATGCAAAAGAGAACAAAGCTAAAGAGAACAAAGAAATAATGATATCAATATTTATGGATTTGAGTATGGCGTTTGATGTAATAGATCGTAATATTGTACTTAATAAATTATATTGTTACGGCTTTAGAGGAACAATCAGTGATTGGTTTAAAAGTTATTTGTCCAATAGATATCATTTTGCATCAGTAAATAAAGTTTGCTCAACTAAAGCGCTTGTCAAACATGGTGTTCCACAGGGCTCAGTTCTGGGTCCATGTTATTTTTATTATATATAAATGACCTTCCACGTTCATCTGATATACTGAACTTCACAATGTTTGCAGATGATACAACTGTCTCTTTTTCTTTCAAAGATGTTAATTCAGACTAAGAATATATTTAATTCAGAATTCATCAGTGTAATGAAATGGTTGACCACCAATAAACTCTTCCTAACTACCAATAAAACAAATTTCATGATTTTTACTAATAAAAGGAATGTATATCTTGATGAACTTAATGTTAATAAAATCGCTATAAAGGAGTGTACTGTAACAAGATTTCTTGGTGTGATGTTAGATAAGAATTTGCAGTGGAGTGATCATGTAAATTATATCGCGAAAAAGATTTCAAAGAGCGTTGCTATAATGTTTAAACTTAGAAATGTAGTCCCTAAACAAGTTTTATTGACTCTTTATCATACTCTTGTTCTTCCTTATATAACATACTGCACCCTTGTTTGGGGAAACTCCGCTAACAACGCATTAAATGGTATCTTTGGCATCCAAAAACGAGTAATAAGGTTATTATCTGATTCTGATTTCCTTGATTACTCTAGTGCATTATTTGAAGAGCTAAACCTACTAAAGCTCAATGATATAACCAATGATATAACCAAGTGTAAGAACAAAATCATTAATTTACAATGGATAAATAGATATTTTGTAACTCATCAAGAAATCCACTCGTATCAAACCAGAAACAGATGAAAGCTTGTTATATCTCAATTTAGATTGTCTTCATCTCAAAAACTACCCATTTTCATTGGATTGAAACTATGGAATGACTTAAATGCCGATATAAAAAATATTGTGAATGTAAATTTGTTTAAAACCAAATTGAAATCCCGATTAATAATGGCATACTAACAAAAATCTAGGATTAATGTTCATTAATATCGTTTACTAATTATTAATTTCTCGTGTGTAATCTAGTATTAAAAACACATTTCTTGGGATTGTTTAGTTCTTATCTCTCACGTATAATATTGGTTTCTTTGTATGGTATTGGTATAGTGCCTTCAATGGTGACCTTGCATTTGTCATGTCAGTAGTTGTAATTTAAGATTAATACATGTTTTAACTATTAATAATACTTATTTACATATTTATTTATTATTATTAATTAATAACAACTAGCTGTTTATTTTTAATAAGAGCCCAGTAAAGCCTAAAGCTTAAGGGCTAAATTAAATAAAATAAATAGTCGAGCTTCACAATTATTCATGTCATTGTAAATTGTAAAACGAATGTATTTATTTTATTATTAATAAAGGTTATTCAATTAAAAAAATTATTCATTAAAAGTTTTCTTTGATCAAATTTGTCTAGAATTTCTTTACGTGATAGTTCATAAATTTCAATTGTATCGTGATTCATGTAATGTGTTTGCATCCTCGGCTACTGACCCGTCTTAATTTTTTTTTTACCTATTGTTGAAGTCTTCAAATTTGAAAGTGATGTCAGGATTTAATGTCGTCGTGCTGTAAAATTGCTTACTTTGTATTCAACTGAACGAATTAAACAACCATATAATTGCAATGTATTTAGATGGTTGTTTAATTATGGGAGTGTAATTGTTTTAAAACTATTTCAGTTCTCAGAAACAGTTGTATAAGTATAGAAATTTATAGGTTATTTATTATAGTTATATACTGTAGGTTTATAAGTTATATTGCTACTTTTGTAAGTTATATTATATGAGCCATGGATATTCTTCCAAATAAGTAGGGGAAATCTCAAAGAAAATTTTTCAGAGGAGGAAGAAAAGAGGCCTTGATTTGTTTCAAAATTGTTTCACTCTAACGTCTTCCATTCTTCATTTCATTAAAAAACAGTCTCATTAATTGTCTTAAATTGTAAGTTTCCGATCAATAATAGCCTTCACCTTCATGGAGAAAGGCACTTTTACTCCTTCCTTGATTTTGACACTGACATTCTGGGTCAATGTCTATCTTTGTGAGAAAGAAGCGGAAGTAGATATAAATCTATTTAATGCGTTATTTAATTTATTATTCTAAATTTATGTATTCCAAACTGATAAACAAAAGAAAAAATATTTCGAAATTAAAAATTTTAAGACTCCAAGGAAACTTTTACTCCTTGGAAGAATATCTTCACCTGTATTATATATATTAATAGGTTATATAGTTATACTCGTATATAGTTTTATAGGTTACTGTATACAGAAATATGTTTATATGGATTATATAGGTTATATAGGTTTATATGCTATATAGATATATAAGTTTATATGCTATATAGATATATAAATTTATATGTTCCATAATTATATAGGTTTATAGGTTCTATAATTATGTGGGTTTATAGGTTCTATGATTATGTAGGTTTATGACTTATATAGGTTTATAGGTTATGTAGCTGTATAGGTTTATATAAGTTATATATTTCCTTCCTCTGCCACCCCAAATATCACGTTTCCTATTCCTTATATTTATATGGAAATTGTTCATGTACAAAAGTAATGAATGTAGCAAGGTGTCTGTGGCCGACTGTACATATACATGCAGTTCTGGATAAAGTTGTTTTGCATAAACAGTTTGGATATACAGGGTGTCCGAGAATTATCTGTACAATTTTTGGCTGTTATTAAAAGTCAACCATGAAGTGTAGAAATTCCAGTTTGTCCCGTTTTACAGAGAATCTCATTAAGTTTTTTCTGATACCAAGTTGTGACAAGTTTTTTAGAAATTCCAGTGTGTCCGAACATTATCTGTACAATTTCATCTTTTAATAAAATTCTTGATAACACACGTAAAATTCTTAAACAAGATTATTTAGAATCTGTATTTTCAAAAGTTTCTTTTATTAAAGTAACGTTGTTACAAACATTCGATATGTGCACCATTAGTGATTCGCAAAACATCCAGTCGATACTCCAAATGTTGCCATGTACGCTGCAGCATATCCACATCAATTCGCTGAATAGCAACTGTGATTCTTGCTTTTAAATCATCAATGTCTGTCACCCGCGTACATTTCTAAAAAACTTGTCAAAACGTGGTATCAGAAAAACTTAATGAGATTCTCTGTAAAATGGGACAAACTGGAATTTCTACACTTCATGTTGACTTTTAATAACAGCCAAAATTGTACAGATAATTCTCGGACACCCTGTACAGTATTTCTTAACTCGTAAAGTGGTTTCGTTCTACAGTGACTAATTTTTTAGAGCGAGCGACCTTGGGCAAACATTAAAATTTAGAACACATCTCATTGCCTTTATTGTCGTGTGTTGAATTTTAATATTGGATATAATGAGATTTTAAAAACGACCTTTTTCAGGCAGTTTTGTTTGGAATCGTTAAAGAGAAGTCCGTTGGTGCTAAATAATAATTAATTTATGATTAAATTTATTTAAGATTTCTTCTACGATCTAGTGTTAAATTTCCCCCCCGGCATGTTCATTGTCTTAATTAAAATAAATCGGTGTTACCGTGACAGAATTGTCTAAGCAAATAAGTATACTTGGTTTGTTCAAAAGTATCCGGAATGATGCGATTATAGACAAAATATGATACTTACACGGTTTGGGGTTTAATCTCCCTCAAAGTAAGCTCCTTCTGAAGCCACACACTTTTCGGAATGGCCAAAAGCTACTCTGTTAAATTTCTTTTAATGGTCTCAACATCATCGAATTGGTGCGCTTTTAGGGTTTGTTTGAGTTTTGGAAACAAAAAAAGTCGCATGAAGCCAAATCCGACGAATATGGAGGCTGCTGCAGAGCCGGCTCAAAGGGTTGTGGCGCCCTGAGCCAATTTTGCTTTGGCGCCCGCCCCATCCCATTTTTTATATAAAGGTTTTTTAGTTAAAAAATAACAAATTTTTTTATATAATTTTATTGTTTATTTCATTCAGTACATTTTATTAAAATCTTAAAATAAAAAATATATTTTACAACACCAGATATACATATATTTCGCCTTGTGTATTTTGATGAATTGGGCCTATTATTGTAGTAAAAACAAATGGAAAATTGCAAGAAAGTGGCAGTAGGCTACTTGGCTAACACTCGGTCATCACTAAATTCTTGAGCAAACATCACATATTTGTTTTCATAATTTTGTAGTTATATTTAAGTTTTTAACCACACATATTCATATCATTCAAACACCTTCTAGAGCACAAGGTATCGACATTATTTCATATGTGATATCCTCCTATAGCTACCACTAATGCAACATTGTACATTTCAACAACAGAACAGAGCTAAAATATGAGCTAAACATATTTTCGCTGGTAGGAAAACATTCATCAGCAAAATTTGGGGTAAGGGAATGTACACTAAAACACGGACACACCCTTATTATATATTCCCTGATGTAGCAGTGCTGATAACTTACCTATAATATGGTTAAAAAATTAAGAAAAATTGCAGCGGTCTGGTGAGAGTCGCTGCCGTGTGAGAAACAGCTGGCCATTGTTTACATTTTCCTCCTCCCACAGCCACACCTCTCTCCTCCCTCACCTCCCTCACCTCCCGCGCCTTAATTTTCTATGTAGAATTCCTTTTTTAAACTGTTCATTTGTTTCTTGTTGATTGATAGCAATATTTTGTCTTTTTTTTTCTGTTGCTCTTTCGATTTTTGGCGCCCTCTAAACTTCGGCGCCTTGAGCCAGTGCCACTTCGCTCGCCCCTTAAGCCGGCCCTGGGCTGCTGTACTTCGGGAGTAGCGTTTTTGCCCAAAGATTGCTTGACAAGTTGCGACGTGTGAATGGCGCTTTATCGTGATGAAATATCCACTCTCCAGACTCCCACTTCTGCGACCGTTAACTCCGAGCTGCTTCAAGTAGACGTCTCAAAACTTCAATTTAAAATTCCTTGTTGATTATTTGTCCCTGTGAAGCATATTTATGGTGCACAACACCTTCACAGTTAAGAAAAACAAGTAACATGAAGAAATCGCCGCGAAACAAAACACGTTTAACTTTATCGGCTCACTGCAGTGGACTGACGCTACACATGAAGTGCAATCCTATCAGTCAACTTGTCTCGATATGCAGGACATGTTTAGAACAGTCACACCTCCAAGCGTGACCTTGTTCTGAAAATAAACACCCTGTCCGGATACATTTTGAACAAACCTCGTATGTCCCTTTTATAGCGCAAAGCGTTCAACCAGGAACAGCAAAACATTAAATTAAGAAACTAATATACTGACAAATACAAAGTAAATTTTATACCAAATATCAGACTGCTTAAATAAATAAATTCAGTACTGAAACGAAACCAAAACTTAACCTAAACCAAAACTAAATAGCTGTCACTTTAAACTGTACAAAGAGGGGTTTATTAACAGAGAACACGCCAAGTAGATTACTAATGGGAAGTCGCGAGATCTGGCTCCCAACTCGACGTCCTAAAAATTCAGGAAAAATAACTAATAAAATACCATTTATATTAATAACATTTCACCAATAATCAAAAAATTCATTACATACATACATTATATATCACCTTTCAACCTTTCAAATGTTCCGCGCGATGATTCCTCATTTCACGAAGGTCAAACTTGTCGCCCCTCCTCTCGAGTTGGCCTGGTGAAGTAGAGAGTTGGTTTCTTGTACTCTCCACCTCACATAGCTCGGTACGCCCTGCTCATCGGGGATTGTTCTGTGCCAGGCGTCTAATTTTTTTTTTGAAGATGTCCACTGCAACACCACTCGTGTTCCTTAGTTATTTGGGCAGCTGATTAAACAGTTTTGGTCCTCCCACAACAAAACTATTTTCTTTCAGGGTTAAGGATGTTCCCTGTCTCGCCTTTAATTTGGGAACACGACACAGTCTTCCTTTTCTACTTTCCACTGTTGTTTTTGGGGTTATAGGGCTCAGAGTAAGATCAGGGGCTATTTTGTCCATTATTTTCCTAGTGTAAATAATGGTGTATCTCTCTCTTCTCCTTTCCAGTGAATATAGATTTAATTCTCGTAACCTTTCCCAGTAATTTAGTTCTTTGCACCCATTGATCTTGGCTGTGAAGCTTCTCTGAATTCCTTTCTAGCTGACTAATGTCTTCTTTTTTATATGAGAATGTTAGGATCGAGCAGTACTCCAACTTGGGTATGATTAGTGTTTTCAGTCGAGGAATCATTATATTCCCACTCCTTCGTTTAAAGGTTCTCAGTATCTGCCCAATTATTCTCTTTGCTCTGTTTACTGTTATCTTATTTTGTGTTTCAAATTTCGCCTCGTCAGTCATTACAACTCCTAAATCTTTTGCTTTAGAATTTCTCTGAATTTCCTGTCCATTTTGCCTATTCCATGGATTTTAGGTCCTCCCTTTTTCCGTACAGTAACAGTTGAGGATGTTATAGTTGTCAATTTGTATTTCTTTTTTGTCAACGTAGAACTCACAGTTTTCACAGTTCGCCTGGCAGTCCTTTAGATGGGTTTCCGTGAGGCATGCAAAGTCTGCTCCAGTTTCTTGCACGAGTCCTTTCAGGTATAAGACTTTGTTTTGGGGAATGGTTTGAATTAAGGCCCTGAATGTTGGCTAGGGTTATTTTTATTTTTTCTCTATTGTTTTTACATACATGTGGTTCCGATTCGCTTTCCAATGGTGGTGCTGATTTCGTTGCCTTGTGATCCTCCGAGAATTTGCCTCTCTTTATCTTTGTCGTACCTGTTGTCCAGATAATGCATGAAGTGTCTTTGTGCGTGCCTTCTGTCCGGCTCTCGGATTCCTATATTTGTCAGCTGACTTTATATTTGCTCGCTGGTATTTAGCAGCTGCATTGTGTTGGCGACGTCTAAAAATTGGTAACCCACTTTGATGCTTGTTTTTCCTGTTCACTTGTTGCTTTCCTTAGAGGGTGGTGGTAACGGCATTTTTGTCCGTATTTGCACCTCCTATATCTTGCATAGGTGTTGCAGACAGTAAGATGGTGGAACTTGTACTTTTTTCAAATTTGTAATATACTCTTATGTAATGTGAGTTACATAACGTGGGATGTGCATAGATGCATTGCCCATCCCGATATCTACAGTATCCTTTTGCGTAGTATTTACAAACGGTATTTTCTACGCTTCTATTTCTTGTCATCTGATTATTTTCTATGTTTGTAATTTTGGTTTTTATCTTTTAATCATTTTCCTCGTTGGGCATTCTTACTACATCGCAACTTTTACTTATCTCTTTTCTTTCTTTTCTGTCTTCATTCCGTGTTTATTTGTATTTGTTTCTCTCTCATCCACCTGTTTTTCCATTGGGACATTTTGGGAATCTTGTTTCCCCATTATTCCCTCCTTTTCTGTAACATTCTATTCGCTTTCTCCGTTTCTTGAAATACCGCAAAGGAGCTTACAGTCTGTGTACATGCGTCACACACAAATTTAACCCCCGCGATCTGTTTAGCGTTCGAGACGAGAGATATTTTCCTATCATCTCAATTCATGCAGATATAGTCGTGCAGTTTTTGACAGAAATCGCGCCTGATTGCTGCATTTTCAGTTGTTTCCAAATTACACAAATTGCAGATTAAGTGAGAATTTGGATCCATGGTCATGCTATTCATTAATTGTCGTAAAAAGAAATACACACACAATTTTTTTTCTTTTCTTTCTTTTTCGTTTCTTTTCTTTCGATGGTCACGAGGGTTTTATGACCTTTGCGTTTTATGACCTTTTTCCTGTTTTGTTTCAAACGTTTCTCGAATGCTGACCTTATTGCGATTTAAATATATACGTTAAACTGGTGATAATTTATGTAAACTGTATTGCACTTTCTTAATTTTAATGAATTTCACTTTATAATTTATATGCACGGATTCACCGATACTTTATACATTTTCGGGTGTAAACAGAATAAACCGCCGAGAAGTTTATTCCCTTCTTATTTGGATGTTAATACAGAGAGAGAAACAACACGTCCATTTCCCACGAGGTACAAGCAAACTACAAGGTGTCCCATAAGTCCGGCATCATATGAAAAATAATAAAAAAAGGCAAAACAAAAGCTTTTATTTACAGAACGTGCTCAATATGTCCACCATTGTTTTCAATACACAAATTCAGTCGTGATACCCAGTCAGCAAGCACACGGTGAATGATGTCAGGAGTAATGGTGTTACATGCCCCAATAATGCGCTGCCGCAAATGTTCAACACTCCTAATTTTCTCTGCGTATACCAGCGCTTTCAAGGGCGGTAGGACAGTTCGGTACGGGACAATTCGGTACGGGACAATTCGGTACGGGACAATTCGGTACTAGGACAATTCGGTAGTAGGACAATTCGGTACGGGTATAAATTAAAATGTAAATAAATTGAAATAAAACACACAAATAAGATATATATATTTTATTAAAATAATTGTTTGCATATATTTATTGATTAAAAGTGAAATTAAAACGATTTAGCTATTTTATACTAATGCATCTTAAAACTTTATATTATATGCTATCCCTTTTAAAAATTCAATTTTATTCTCTGAATCATAATTATTTATTAACGTTAGGATACGTTTGTTACTATCACGATACTTTTTCTTTTGGAGGACTTTTTCTCCCTGACGTACTTTCTGAAGTTTACTTTTTGCCAGCATTTCTTCTTGTTTAAGAGCATCAATCAGCGCCCAAATATCTGGATGATTACCTGGGACTGCCTTATTTAATGTTCCATGAAATGCTTCCAAACTGTTGATTGTCCGAGATGTCCCTGTCCTAACCTAACCTAACCTAACCTAACCTACTCTATGTAGGTGTTGATAAATACAAAGGGAAATTAGTCGCACAAGGCAAATTCGCCAATGTAATATTTTAAATTTATACCGGTACCGAATTGTCCTAGTACCGAATTGTCCCGTACCGAATTTTCCGGACGCCCTTTCAAGTGGCCCCAGAGATAAAAATCTAGTGGCGTGAGATCCGGGCTTCTAGCTGGCCATTTCACAGGCCCTTGACGTCCTATTCAATGACCAGGGAATTGTTGATACAGGTATTCCCTTACTTGGGTGCTGTAATGTGCAGGAGCGCCGTCTTGCTGGAACCATGTTGGGAAATTTCCTTCTTCGTTCAAGACACTGGGAAATGCTTCTTCCTTGAGCATACGTAGGTAGGTGCCTCCAGTGACATGTTCATCGAAAAAGAGGGGGCCTCTGATGCGATCCTTCCAAATGCCACACCATACCATCACCCGAGGTGCACCTTGTTCCTTTGAAGAGGTATACCAGTGAAGGTTGTTTTGGGACCAGTAGCGGGTGTTCTGTCGATTTACCTCACCATTTCCATAAAAAACAGCCTCGTCACTGAACAGAATGGTGGACGGGAAATTGGCATCCCGAGCATATTGCTCCGTAGCCCATTCACAAAATTCCATCCGCCGGTCGGGATCATCATCATCTTCGCTTAATTTCTGTAGGATCTGAAGTTTATATGGATGCCATTTGTGAGCCTGAAGAATGCGATGGATTCTACTTTTCGACACTCCTGTCTCGGCGGACAATCGCCGAAGAGACTTATTGGGACTTCTGTTAAAATGAGCCAGGATAGCAGTCGCTGTATCATCGTCAGTGGACCTCCTTGAATGTCCACTGCGTGGTTTATCTTCTATAGATCCTGTTTCCTTAAACTTTGCAACAAGTCTGCTAACACAACTCTGAGTTATTGGCTCGCGGTCTGGATGCAGTCTGTTAAATTCAGCAGCGGCCTCTCTTTGACTCCGATTTCCTATGAGTAGAATTATCTGGATTCGTTCTTCCTTGCTCACAGACATTATGGCCTGTAGAAAGAGAAAAATATGAATTATGGTTTGTAGAAATAGAAAAATATGAATTTCTCCTATGATGCCGGACTTATGGGACACCCTGTGTATAACTCTTAGATTACATTGGAGTTATAGTTTGCCGTTTCTATTCGACCAAATTTAGATAAAAACATTTATGTATCAATACTATAAAAGATAGCTAACAATAACTCACTATACACAATATTTCAGGATTTGCAATCATGTACAGCATTAATGACTCACCTAATTTTGTTAATACAGAAATTCCTTTATAGGGAAAACCTTCGATCATAATTATTTCCTTATTTTAAATTCCACACACTTTAACCGCCGAAATTGTGACAAGTTAAGACTAGCCTCGGCTTTCAAGCAATCACAATTCAAAAGATAAATGCGCATGAGATTCAGCCACGTACCACATACCATACGACTAATCACCAAATGGATCATCCAAAAGCCACTACATGACCCCTGTTACACCGGTAACTAGTGATAAATTGTCGTTATTTTCCAACTTTCTCGATTTCTGAAAAAAATGTCGGCTGCTGGTTCCATGTCGGTTGAGAACCGGTCGCACTACCCGTTTATGAAAGGCAGAAATAAGTGTTAAATAAGTATTAAGAGTGAAAATAGTGCACAGAAATAATAATAATAATAATAATAATAATAATAATAATAAAGATTTATTTTTATTGTTTATGCAATATGCATGTGATCCTCTTTGACTCAATTACTGTTTAAACAAAAACATAAACTGTGCCAAATATTGAATTCTCATTATTTGATTATTCTAACGAAAAAAGAGGTTTTTACGCCCTTATTCCCTCCCAAGAGAAAAGCCTCTTAATTGCAAGCATTTCACAGTTAAATTCCCATTGTAATGAAAAGGGGCGGAGCTTAATTTGAACTTACCAACAGGTAAAGTTCGCAAGAAAACAATCACTTTTCCATTTATCGTTTCTTTCTCTCTTTCTATCTCTATCTTTATATATATATATATGATACACACAGACAGTGCATGGAACAAGGAACTCTTCTGGGATAATTAAATTCACTATAGTCCGAATAAGTAATGGTAAATGACAAATACCATAGTTTTTCTTTTTCATGATGCTAGCCCGACGCGGGCAACGGGTCACTCGCAAAGAGGTCCCATAAATATAGCTTCCCTCACCAGCTATCTGCAAAGCAGACAGGATCCAGCTTTGGGACATGGATCTAGGGTAAAGCAGCCTAGCCCTGCTACATTTAGAACCTCAATATAAGCAAAAGACTCGCTGCCTTCACGTCAGATTGAATACATCAGAAAAAGGGGTAACTATTATATTTTTAGCCAAAAACCAAAACTTAAACCTCAACTGGTAGAATTGAACGTCCACTTTTCAAGGCACATAACATGTCCGTTTCAAGATGGGAATGAACTCAGAATGGTCCCCTGAGTTTTTTATGATACACACAGACAGTGCATGGAACAAGGAACTCTTCTGGGATAATTAAATCCACTATAGTCCGAATAAGTAATGGTAAATGACAAATACCATAGTTTTTCTTTTTCATGATGCTAGCCCGACGCGGGCAATGGGTCACTCGCTAAAAATATAATAGTTACCACTTTTTCTGTGATGTATTCAATCTGACGTGAAGGCAGCGAGTCTTTTGCTTATATTGAGGTTCTAAATGTAGCAGGGCTAGGCTGCTTTACCCTAGATCCATGTCCCAAAGCTGGATCCTGCCTGCTTTGCAGATAGCTGGTGAGGGAAGCTATATTTATGGGACCTCTTTGCGAGTGACCCGTTGCCCGCGTCGGGCTAGCATCATGAAAAAGAAAAACTATGGTATTTGTCATTTACCATTACTTATTCGGACTATAGTGGATTTAATTATCCCAGAAGAGTTCCTTGTTCCATGCACTGTCTGTGTGTATCATAAAAAAACTCAGGGGACCATTCTGAGTTCATTCCCATATATATATAAACTTTTCCTTCCTCAAAAAATAATAGATATTGACAGATATAATGAAGAAGTTGCGTTCGTATAAAATGAAGGGAAGTGCATCTGAAAATCCGTCCGAAGTGAATACATACATAAATAAGGCATACGTCGATCACATTTCGGACAGTATGTATATATATATATATATATATAGCAACTTTCTTACTCATATTTATAAAATGTAAATTATATACATTGCATGTAAAATATGTGAAATTGCTTAACATAAGTGAATTGATGTTGAAAAATTTAGAATTTCACTCTTAAATAATATTAATTTATTACAAAGATAAAATCACTTTCCATTTTATAGATGAAGGTCCAGCAAAGTCTCAAGGGAAAGAAAATGAAAGTAGGACAGGACCAAAAACATTAACGAAAGAAGAAAAAGAAATAAAATGGTCCATCCTCAAAAATGTTATATGCGTTTCGTTTGCTTTCGCTCTTCTTCTCACCAGCTTTACTTCGTTGACAAATCTTCAGTCTTCGCTTTATAAGTAAGTAAATTATATACATAATTTAACAGTTAAAAGTGTTGAGTGAGTTAATAAATATCTAAAACAAATGCCCTCAATAAATATGTAAAAACAAGAAGTATAAACAAGAAGTGAAGAAAAAAATGATTACTGTACGAAACTACTTTCATCTGTACTGTGTGCTCCATGCAAACATTATCCTGCTTGAAATGCTTAAAAATATGGTGAAACAAATACGCCGCAGATATAGATCAAATATATCTTCGTTCATTAGAAATAAATAAATGGGGAGGAAATGGATATTTAACAGTTAGAGAGATGAAAATTCTTCGGGTAGCTACAAAATAACGAAAGCGCAGATGACATCGGGGTGCCTTGAGTCAGTAAAGGTTATAACTACCACTCTAGAATCTAGGAAGAGAGGAGAGCCTAAGAAGAATTTAAAATTAACATGTTTTCTTCGTTGCTAAAATTGCCTCAGTAATATAATTAAACTTATTAAATATGCTAAGAAGAGGTTGGGCTCGCATGACACCATTTTCAATTATCTTTTTTTTCAAATTTGGAGGAGTTCAAATTATCTTAAAGTTTTTTACGTGGATAAAATAAATCTAAAATTTATGTAGCATTAGTTTTAATTTTGTTGTTGTTTATAGACCTCCCGTTCAACCCCTCGATATCGATACTAGATTTTACTCACTTCTTGGTAACTTTATTGACAATCGGAATAGTATATTTGTCGGAGACTTTAACTGCCCTAATGTTAATTACGAGACTTTTACTGGTAATGAGGAGGGTTTGAGATTGATTGAGTTCATGGAAGATAATTTTTTACGACAGATGGTTACCGAACCAACGCGCGGTGACAATATTTTAGATTTGGTGATGACGAACGGCGAAAATATAGTCGAAGGTTTAGAAGTAGGCGAGAGTTTAGGATGTAGCGATCATCAAATTATTAGGTTTAAGTTATTGATAGAAAACACCAAGGATAGTAACTAATAGAAGTCCCTGATTTTCATAGGGCTAATTTTGATAGTTTGCGGATAGGATGAGTGTAGTGGACTGGGATAACTTATTTATGGGTAATGACACAAATTTGCATTGGGAGGCGTTTAAAGAAAGTTTTATAAATATTGAAAGGGAGTTTATTCCTCGTAGGCCCAAGCGCGCTAGAAATCATGGGGCCCAAGTGGTGGACTAGGGAAATAGGCGAGTTCATAAACGAGCGTAACAGAGCGTATAGACTTAATAAGCGCAATGGCACGGCAGCTAACTTTAATAGATATATCGAGCTTAGACGTCAGGTTAAAAGATCAGTTAGGAATGCTAAGCGTAATTTAGAGATACTTATAGCTGCGGATAGTAAACGTAATCCAAAAAAGTTTTTTGAATACATCAATAATCGTAAGCCGATAAAAGATAACAAAGGCCCTCTAGTGGATGTTGACGGTGCTTTGGCTTCTGACGCTCAGGCGATGGCGGGTATTTTCAATAACTTTTTTGCGACAGTTTTTACCGTAGAAGATGTAAATAATGTCCCCGACGTGGATGATATCGTTCCATTTAGTAGCGAGACTATTTTGGATGAAATAACTGTTTACGAGAGTGAGATTGCGCATTATATCGATAGGCTAAAAGTTATCAAGGCTCCAGGCCCTGACGCTTTTTATCCCAGACATTTGAAAGATTTGAAAGACGTTATTGTAAGCCCCTTAAGGAAGATTTTTAATCAGTCACTCGAAACGGGGATTATTCCTGAAGACTTTAAATTAGCTAACGTCACGCCCATTTTTAAAAAAGGCGACCGCACAGTAGCTAGCATTATAGGCCCATTAGCTTAACGTCAATTGTCGGTAAACTTTTGGAATCTGTAGTTAGGGATCGTATCATCGATCACTTAGAAAGTCGAGATTTGATTAATAGTAGTCAGCATGGGTTTCTTGTTTAACTAATTTGCTAGAATTTTATAACGAAATAGTGCGCGAATACGATAGGTATAGAGCGGCTGACGTTATTTATTTAGAATTTAAAAAGGCGTTCGATACAGTTTAGAATATGCCGTTCAGTTTTGGTGCCCGTATTTGCGTGAGGATATTGATAGGTTAGAAAGGGTTCAGCGTCGTGCCACGAAACTAATTCCATCATTGCGCAACAAGCCTATGAAGATAGGATTAAAGAGTTAGACTTGCATTCACTTGAAACTAGAAGATTAAGGGGGGAGCTTATTGAAGTTTTCAAAATCGTTAATAACATCGATAACGTAAATTTTGACAAATTTTTCACTTTCAATAATAGCAATACTCGTAATAACGGATTTAAGTTGCGTGGCAGACGTTTCATTACTAATATCGCTAAAAACTTCTTTACGTTTAAAATAATTGATAAATGGAATAATCTTCCCGCGCCCCTCGTGAACTCTACCAGCGTTAATGTGTTTAAAAACCGTCTAGATAGGCATTTTAAAAATATAAACGTTGTTTAAAATAAAAAAACAATTGGCAACAGGAGCTCTGGGGGTGGTAATCGGAGATGAGTCTGTTGACGTCTAATGCCAGCTTCTGACATGTCAGCGTGTGATATGCCAGCAAAAAAAAAAAAAATTAGACTAACACGAACTTAGTTGTAGCTTGTTGACTAAATTAACCCATTTTTTGTTATTCTTTATACGTTTTTTCTTCTCTCCTGATTTGCATGTCTGTAACTCTCTTTATTGCATGCCTGTAGTTTGCATGGTATGATAGTGTTTGAGTTAAGAATGTGCTGCATGGTTTGTAATGCGTTCTTATTTTACTTCTTTTCGTCTTTCACGCCTTTTTAACTTACTGTAAATCGAAACTGAAATCGATATTTTTGCAAACTTAAACTGAAATCGAAAACTGGACTTAAAAATTTATCAGTTTCCCATCCCTGATATATATATATATATATATATATATATATATATATATATATATGTGTGTGTGTGTGTGTGTGTGTGTGTGTGTGTGTGTGTGTGTGTGTGTGCATATACTATAAAATTTTGGTGTTTTTAATTCCTAACGACTAATTTTCTCACTCTAGAAAAATGGGAAGAATATCATTGGGCGTTATGTATGGCGGAATGGTTACATCTTGCATCTTCCTGCCATCTCTCATCATAAAAATATTGAAGCCTAAGTGGGGAATTTGTCTGTCTATGGTTTTCTACTCTCCGTATTTTGCTGCCCTTTATTATCCTCGTTATTACACTTTCATTCCAGCTGCCTTCATTCTGGGTCTTGCAGGGTCACCTTTTTGGGCTGCTAAGTGTACTTATATAACCAAAGTAAGTATCAATTAATGTACTGTATTTAAGCTTTATTGACGTATCAAATAATCGTAACGCAATTATTATATATTGTTGTAAGCAAATCTTCGGGATCGACATGTGCTCGACCGCTCTGCAGCATCCCTCCTCATTTAGCGAATTTTTATGATACCCATTCACCTACCATGCAAGTGAGCTACGCGCCGTCTCTCTGTCTTATATTGGGTGGTCCAAAAGTCTCTATCTATTTTCCTAGCATAATTATATTTCTATTTTATTTTCTACAGGACATAGAAAATGATGGATGTACGAGAATGTGTGATGGTAGTAACACTACGTATCCAAGGGAAGAAGTGCAAAGAAATTCGAAAAAAATTCGAAAGAAGATTTCACAAACCAGGGCCTACAGACAAAGCAATTGCGAGCTGGTTAATAAATTTAAAAGAGCAGGATCTGTTGATGATGAGGCAAGATCTGGACGTCCAGGTACCTCTCAAGAAAGTGTTGAATTGGTAAGAGATACCTTTGAAACATATCCTAGAATGTCAACTCGCACAGCATCGCGTAGACTGAGCGAATGTTCTAAGAATTTTAAAATCAACACTAAAAAAGAAAAGTTAACATATTCAAGTGCTACATGAATTACAAGAAGAGGATTATCCAAGACGAGCCGCCATGTGCACAAAATTGATTGAAAAAATTCATACTGAAAACTTATTAAACCACATTATCTTCAGCGATGAGGCGACATTCCACACATGCGTAAAGGTTAATCGTCATAATTGCGGTAACTAGGCTAGTGAAAAACCAACCGAGTTCTGCGAATGGGAGAGAGATGCTCCCAAAGTTAATGTTTAGTTAGTATAACAAGATCGAAGATTTCCAGACCTTTTTTCTTCGCAGAAGCGACAGTTACAGGACCAATTTATTTTGACATGCTTCAGCAATTTCTTGAACCCCAGCTTCGTTCAGATGGCATTCTCGACACTGTTGTCTTTCAACCACTGGAGCTCCATGTCACTATACAAACATCGTTCAAGCGTACCTTGATGAGCTCTTACCAAATCGCTGGATTGGACGTAGTGGAAACAGGCCGTCGGCAACATGTTCTCCGAATTTAACACTATTAGACTTCTTTGGGTGTTGTTTTATAAAGTCTGAGATTTACAAAACAAGTGTTACAGACCTGCAGAATCTGCGAATCCGCATCGTCGCGACAGTTGCTAAAATAACACCACAAATGCTTGAGAATGTGTTCCACAATGCAGCGACAGATTTGAGATTTTCAAAGAAACTGATGGTGCTCACGTCGAATCTTAGACCTAAGCTTTATAAATAAATATACATCTAATTATGTTATTGCATTTTTATCCTACAATATTCGTATTATTTTTTCAGCAAAATAGATAGGAACTTTTAGACCACCCTTTTATAAGGAAGAGGAAAATCAGAGAAAAAATAAACATTCTTCAAACATTAATTGATAACTTTAATATGATAATTCACCCCGTCTATATCCGTTTATCATTTATTTAAATACAAAGATGTTGTTCCTACACTTCATAAGTCTTCCATAGCTTACAAGTACAAGTGTAACCATTGTATAGGGTTATATATAGGTTAAACCAAAAGACACCTAAAATTTTGTATTTACGAACATCTCGGAAAATCTGTCAGTACAAATTTACCTCTTGGTAAACAACCTAATTCTTATACACGCAACCATGTACATAATAATAACCATCCAATTTCACCTTCACAAGGATGTACTCTTTCAAATGGATAATGACATGACACAAATTCGAAACTAGTCCTCGCAAAATTCAGTTCTTTTAAAGAGGGAAGTACACCATGCGCTGATACTAGTGACAAACTTGGTACGAAGCGAAGCCAATCAGCATCTCAGCATCTCTTGCGGAGTGGGGTCTAGTTATTATTATCATTACAACAATCTACACCCATTTCCAATCAAAATTATACAAACCCCATTAAAATCTACGCATTTTTGTTAAAGTTATGATGATTTCTAATTTGCAAAACTTTGGAGTTCATTTACTCAAAACATAGTTTTGCCGTGTTCATCACATGTATTTGCAATATCTCAATTGTGACGAATCATCGGTAGATCTGCTTTGTTTCAATTAAAGTATTTGTTAACTTGTTTTAACTTTCCTTTTTGTTCTTATGCTTTTATATTTCAACTTTTTTTTAGCTACTTCTTATAATTTTAATTTTGTTAGTTTAAATTGGTCATTAATTCAATTTATTTTGTATTTAAAGTTAGTCTTTTTATTGTTTTAGCCATGAAGTTGGAATGAGAACATTCCGAAAGGTTGGTACCAGTTTAAGTTTATTTTTTCTCTGGTGTTTCTGTTCATTATTAAACTGCGTTTTCCACGCCATCAATCAATAGCCGACATGCTCGTATACTGTATATACCAAACCCATTTTGATCTAACCTATAATAGCTTTGCTGATCGTATGGAAATATTACTAGTAGAATGGATTCTTTTAGAATTTTTTATTAAATAGACGCATAATTACCTTAATGAATGTTATTTAAGTTTTCCTTCATAATTAGGCTGACCATACGTACCGTTTTGAACGGGACAGTACCGTTTGTTTTATATTTCCTGGCCGTCCGTCGTTTTAATAAAAATGTCAATTTTGTCCCGGTTTATGTACTTACTTTTTCATGAATACAGAATATTACATAACCTCCGTCCCTTTTTTGTCATCCCAATCAATGTCCCATTTTTGTCTCAAGGAAATATGGTCAGCCTATTCATAATCTTTGTCCAGTTCATGAACTGGGCAATTATTCTGTCCATTTCATGAAAGTTTGCCCAATCCATTATGAATGAGAACTTAAATAACATTTACTTAATATGAAAATAAACAAAATATACGCATTACAAATTACAAATAATAATACCATAAATTAGCAAAGCTAACAGGGGCGTAGCTAGGTGTAAACATAATAGCTTGTGCTGACACATTGATTTAGAAAAAATTAAATTTACATTTTAAAATAAATTTTTATGATATCTAATTGTGAAAAACAAATTATTTCCAACACTGTAGTTAACACTAAAGGCCGTCAAGAGATATTCTAGTGGTATCTTGTATATGAAATGTATATGAAATCTTCTGTTTGAAATGACATTGCAAACCTCGGTGCTGGCCGACTAATATAGGATAGATTTGGTTAGGTCCGTTTAAATTAGATATAGATCAGAAAAGGGGAAAACATATTCCTAACCTGACCTAAAATAACCACTAAACTCCATCCTTACTGTAATGCAGTTAAATTTTAAATGACGCTTTGTGACAGCATTCAGAACTGTGATCACAACTCACAATTGTGAAGTCCCGCCACCTGAAAGTGTGACATGTATTTTGGACATAAGCCTTTTGGGCATTTTCACAGCTGTAGCGCAACACACACACACACACACACACACACACACACACACACACACACACACATATATATATATATATATATATATATATATCAACTACTATTCATGCGTTTTCTGTGGGTTTGGCGGATATGGCTCAGAATCCATTTTCAACTAAAGCTCTCCTCCTTCTTTACATTTTACTTGCATGAAGCTGCAGTGGTGGTCAGGTATGAAAAGATCTAACACTTATTTATAAACGACATGAACATAATAAGTAGTTTTTCAATAATTACAGATTGGAGAAAAATATGCAGAAATAGTTGGAGAAAATTTTGATGTTGTTGTGGTGCGTTTTTTCGGGATTTTCTATTGCTTTGTTCAGTCTTCTCAAGTTTGGGGAAGCTTAATATCATCGGCAGGTAAGACATTATGACTAAAACTAATCAATTACCACCATTTACATTCTTATTACTATTTCCATCAATAAACTTGTCCCATAGGGTTACCAGTGATCCCTGTTTTTAAAATTCTTTTCTCTGTGTCTCTAAAAAGTTTTGAAATCGCTGAAGTGTCCTGGTTTTGAAACACCTATAACAATGCTATTGTCGTAGCAAGTTTAGAGTTTGGGGTCGTTATTATTCAGGGATTTTTTTTCATGTCTTTTCGGGGTTTTATGTGTTAATATATTTAAAATGTACTGATATGAAATTTTGTGGATAAACGATACTGAGTAATCAGCATGTTTATATCGGTTATTCACTCGATGGTAAAAACTTAAAACCAATTGGTGAACAAAGAAATACCGATTAATCAACATAAAAGACCGATTAAACAGATTTAAATAATATCATAACCGCTTTTTCATATTTTCATATCATTAAAATTAATTAGTTTAATATTGTGTAAAATTGTAAACAAAATACTAACACGTGCAAAGTAGATGGATTACATATCCTTATACTCGTCGTATAATCGTTCTTTCAAGGAGCAATTAAATACATTGCTCAATACTTACAAGAAAAATTTAGTCAATCTGAAATAACATGGATTTAGGGATGGAAGATCATGCTTGTCACAGCTATCAAGAGAAAATACTGGAAGCGTTGTGTCGAAGTCAAAATATAGGTGTATTATCCATAATTTTACTAAAGCATTTGATAAGTGGGATTATAGGATTATAGCACACAAACTTTAGAAAACAGTAGTTACTGCAAAACTGTGACGATGAATATTTAATTTTATGACCTAAAGAATACAAACAATATTAGTAAATGGATTCAAATCTGAAATCTCCAATCTTCATCGCTGTCCTACAAGGTACACTATTAGCTCCCTTGCTGTTTATCATAATGACTGCAGATATAGATGTACTGTACATACTAAAGATAGTGTTATATCGTGACTCGATAACGACACAAAGATATGCATGGCAATATTAACTGAAAGTGGCAAACAAAGTTACATCGATGTATTAGTCAAGTGAGTGAAAAAGACGATTTGAAGTTACACGAAGAAAAATTCCAACTCATGGTCACAAAAAGGAGCTACGGAAAATGGTACAAAATCTCTTCAAGCCAAACAAGTAATATCAAACCCACAAGGCAAGGATCTTGGAATAATAATGTCATCGGATGCAGAATTCAGACAACACTACCGGGTGTCCGAGAATTATCTGTACAATTTTTGGCTGTTATTAAAAGTCAACCATGAAGTGTAGAAATTCTAGTCTTGTCCCATTTTACATAGAATCTCATTAAGTTTTTCTGATACCACGTTTTGACAAGTTTTTTAGAAATGTACGCGGGTGACAGACATTGATGATTTAAAAGCAAGAATCACAGCTGCTATTGAGCGAATTGATGTGGATATGCTGCAGCGTACATGGCAACATTTGGAGTATCGATTGGATGTTTTGCGAATCACTAATGGTGCACATATCGAATGTTTGTAACAACGTTACTTTAATAGAAGAAACTTTTGAAAATACAGATTCTAAATAAACTTGTTTAAGAATTTTACGTGTGTTATCAAGAATTTTATTAAAAGATGAAATTGTACAGATAATGTTCGGACACACTGGAATTTCTAAAACACTTGTCAAAACTTGGTATCATAAAAAACTTAATGAGATTCTCTGTAAAATGGGACAACACTGGAATTTCTACACTTCATGGTTGACTTTTAATAAGAGCCAAATATTGTACAGATAATTCTCGGACACCCGGTATAACATTAAAATTATAACAGTTAAAAATATAATGGGAACTATCTGGAGGAGATTCCATAGCAGAAAAGCATCACGCTGTACGTATGAAAGATTCTAAACTTACAAGTAATCGGGTATTTTTCCTGCTGTATTCTGCTGCATAGAATGATTAGTATTCAGTAACTCTATCATCATCAGAAAACTCATAAGTTATAATCACTTAGCCTTAAGAACAGTTTCCACTCATGTTTTATCACTTGCTACACTCTTTACATATGAATTAAGGCCCTGCGAAGCTTCGAGATTCGATTTGATTTCGAATTGGGAGAGAGGATTCGATTTGATTTCGAATTGGGAGAGAGGATTTGATTTGATTTCGAATTGGGAGAGAGGATTCGATTTGATTTCTTTAGCTTGGGCTCCGATTCGATATTTTCGAATCTCCATTAAGTCTGGTAAACAACATCAGTGATGTTGTTTTGAAGAACACTTTCTTTTTACTTAGATTATAATTCAATTTATATACTGAGACCAATCTCTTGTGCAATAACATTTTTATCATACACTTTAATACCATCGTTCCTCTTCATGATTCAAATACTTAATACATTTTTTTAGAAGGATTTACTTTGTCCTTTATTCTCAAGAAGATTTAATTAATTTTATGCTTATTACTAAGTGTGTTTAGAAACAGTCTAAATAAAGAAACCATTTTATGTTTAGTTTTAAACTTAATTCAATATATATACCTTATAATCTATATGTGTACAGTTGATTCAATTCGAGATTCGATTCGATTTGAATTGTTTGGGATGATTTGATTCGAGATTCGATTCGAAAAAAAAATTGTGATTCGCAGGGCCCTAATATGAAGAGCCTTGAATGAAAGACTTTGAATAATACCATCATTATCATTAGTATAGGACATCATATACTATGTGGTCTACAAACAAATGCATTCACATGACAAGGTTCCTACAGCAAAACATTTAAAAAGCCAGCGAGACAGGAGAACTACCATTTTCTACTGTATGAAGTTTTTGTAGTAACAAGCTCCATGGCTTAAATACATTATTTGTAAGATGAAAATAAATGAAACTATAAATTCTATGTCCAATTTGTGTATTTATTCACGTTTCGATAAACTACTGTAGACGAAAGGTTAGTAGTATGATGGCATTTAAAGAGAGTAGGGCGGGAGGTAGGAGTGCCAGTACTGCAGACGGGAGTGCCAGTGCCATTGAGTGAGTACCACTAGAACAAAATTTTAATCCTTGATAAACCTCCGCCTTATTTGGTGGAAAAGAATAACTTTAGAGCTTGCTCTGAATGTAATGAAAACAACCCATTTCGCCCATTTTTTTTCCATTTAATAATAATAAAAATAATAATAATAATAATAATAATAATAATAATAATTAGACCATTTGTAAATTATGCTCAACTCTTTTGCAATCTATTTAATATCCAAACTATAATTAACATTACTTAGAAAACAAAACCTAAAATTATGCATACATACATGGTTATTTTTCTCTTAACAAAGCTTTCTCTGTAACATAACGTAATAAACCAAATAAAACAGATTCGCGACACAAATACACACTATATATATATATATATATATATATATATATATATATATATATATATATATACACGGTGAACCAAAAGTAGGTGGACAGTAGGTTGAATACGGTTTGTGTTATATTATATTATAACTATGGTGTTCATTATAACTATGGTGTTTGTGTTTTATTATATTAAATATTATAACTAAATTTATTTAAATTTTATTTTGTATTATAGTATAAAAAAAATTAAATATGTATTCTCAAAATAAACGTTATCATTTACTGTCCACCTACATTTGGTTCACCCTATATATATATATTATTATATTATATATATATATATATATATATATATATAATAATATAATATATATATATAATATATATATATATATATATATATATATATATATATATATATATATATATATATAATATATATATATATATATATATATAATATATATATATAATATATATATATATATATATATATATATATATATATATATATATATATATATATATATATATATATATATATATATATAACTTTAAAAGCCTATATTAATAAAAAGTTCTTTCAAAATCTGAAAGCCGATGAATGGAGTTGAAAGAAGTACACATTCTATTAGGTTTTGATAAAAGAGTTTGAACACCATGAATTACAAACTTAAAAACATCGAACTACAAAACGTTTGTACTAAATCCAGAAAAGTTTGGTTGCTTTACAGTAACCCGATGCAGGTAAGCGAGAAACCTTCCAACCTTTCTTTCTCAACATCCAAAACGGACGATGAATATTTGGTCTCTAAATCCATCGGAAACGTAATATTCGCATGTTGATTATTCAAATATTCTAAAAACGAATTGGCATGAGAACATTCATAGAACATCAATAGCATATCACGTGTCTATCATTATTTCTACATTCCAAAATTATTTAAAATTTTGTATGCATGAAAACTCATTTTTTTCTTAACAAAACTTATCGACTAATCTGGGGGAGACAGTCCCTAAGGACACGTTCTCTCTTTCTAAGTTCATTTGTTCTAAAATGTCACAATATATATATATATATATATATATATATATATATATTTATATATATATATATATATATATATATATATATATATATATATATATATATATATATGTGTGTGTGTAAAACAAACCAACGCATTGTTTGGAAGTCAATTCTCTCCTCCAACAAATCCTGCAATGACCAGATAGTGAGGAGGATTTGTGTTTTAGCACTAACATAAATTCATTCTATAAAATAAGAACATTAATGCTAAATCTTCATTTCATTTGCAGTTTTATCTATCGGAGTCAGTAACTACACAAGATCAGAAGATTTCTTGGCGATGTGTGGTGCCAACTCTTGTCCTGATCTTAAATTAGACTTTGAAGTTGTCTCCTTAGAATCAATTCGCCTACAAGCCAATGACACATCACAAACATCGAACGAATCTCCAGTCGAACCGTTTAAAATTTACATCATGACCACCATTTATTTACTACTGGTTCTCTCTGCTGTAGTTTTTCTTGCTTTTGCTGTCGATCCACTTAGTAGGTATGCAGAAATAACTCGAAACTTTGATGGGTGTAGATGCCCGCAAAATTGCCGAGTGCAATGCAATTGCAAATGTTGATCAATGTTGCAAATGGGAGAGGGGGTTATGCAACAAGGGGAAGGGGTTATCGGCCAAGCTGCAATGTTGTAAATTCACTCGAGGGTTTTGTA
>JAJOZX010009977.1:0-146134 GCA_023014485.1 Bathynomus jamesi | reverse complement strand
CAACCTGTTTGGCAAGAACAGAAAGCAGTGTGGCCTGGTCGCATAAGCGTCGCTTGTCAAGATCCACCAGGAGTTTGAAATGCTGGAGGAAGTCAGCGCCGATTATGGGATGCTGCACTTGAGCACAGATGAAAAATCCACTTGAAGGATCGGTGAAGGCCCAAGTTTAGTTCACGCGACTGAGTACCGTACGTGGGTATGCGTGAACCGTTAGCAGCGTATAGAGGCGGAGATTCCGAGTGCGTATGACCAGATTTTTGAGGGAATACACTGACTGACGCTCCGGTATCAACCAAGAAATTGACACCAGAGTTCCTGTCCTTTATGAATAACAGGTTGGCAGTGCGAGTACTAGACGCCATTAGGACTCGCTGCTGGGGTTTTCCGACGAAAAATTGCAAGGGGAGATGCACTTCCTAGCCTTCTTTCCAAATTTGGCGTGGTAGAAGCAGATCTTCCCGGAACTCGAACGATGCCTCTTCGTAAATCTTGACCGAGAATGGCTTCTTTGCCGTTGATTTTGTAGCAGAGAACAAACGTGGTTGAGTTGTTGACTTAACTCTTCCACTTTCAATTCCAGTTCCGATTGTGTTTCACGTTGTTGACCGGAGCTGTGTCAATCTCCACTACTTTGTCGGCAGTTTCTGCTAGTTTATCAACTGGAGTAGCAGGATCCATAGTGGCCAAGACACGCTGAGCTGATGGAGGAAGTTTCTGCAAGAACAACTGTCTAAAGATGTCCTTATCGAAGGTTTGTGCGCGTTCGCCTAGAGCGCACTGCATAGCCCTCAGCATTTGAGTGGGCTTACGGTCTCCAAGTTCTTCTTTTGAGATTAACTGATGTAGTTTCTCACGCTCGGAGACAGTGGTGCGGCACAGGATGGCAGACTTCAGATCGTTGTACGGGTCCTCACTCGTGGAAGTAGATACGATGACGTCACGGACTTCAGAGATGATGCTCGCTGGTAGAGAGGACAAAACATGATCGTATTTCGTCCTACTAGCGGTGATCCTTCCCAAGTTGAATTGTGATTCCACTTGGTGGAACCAAATAAATGGATCACCCGGCCAGAAGACGGGGAGCTTTACGCTCAAGTGGGAGATGGCACCAGCATCGTCAGGCATCTTCTCCTATGCTTGCTGACGTACAAGCAAGACAAGTGACCAACGAAGGAGTGGAGGTTGAGACGAGCGCAGGCACAGAGCGCACGGGCAGGGGTGAGGGGCAGAGGGCACGAGCGACATTACAGTCTGGTCCTAGTCGCTCGGGTGAAGGGGGTGGTGGGCACGAACGACGTTACAGTCTGGTCCTAGTCGTTCGGGTGAAGGGGGTGATGGGCACGAACGACATTACAGTCTAGTCCTAGTCGTTCGGGTGAAGGGGGTGATGGGCACGAACGACGTTACAGTCTAATCCTAGTCGTTCGGGTAAAAGGGGTAATCCAGCTCCGGGGTCACCAATTGTTGGTTTACGTCGTCGTCGTTGGCCTAGGCAAGCTACGGCTTGGGACCGTAGCGCATCTATCCGGTATAGGTTAACCTGGATGATGTAGCCATAAGCACTGCCGCTAGTTAAGTGCCAACCAGTGATTATCTCACTAGCCGTATTGAGTCCGTTAGGCGAAACTGCGACAGTACCAAAGGTGGAAAATATAACCTTTGGTTTTCTATTATTTATTTGTAAAATGGACATGGTATTAGATTAAAATAAATATTTGAATATAAATAATTAACTGACAATTGTGATATATAATTAATTATGTTTACATACAATAAAATAATATAGTATACATAAAATTAGTATTAATGTGGTTCACAATTGAATTATAATGGGTAACTAATTTAAAATGAATTTATAACTATTCCGAAATTCAAGACGGTAAAATTAACATTTATCTTGAAACTAAAATAAGAGTATTCACTACAATGGGTTTGACTGTGTGTTTGAAGGTTTTGGGGACTGATACTGATGCGTAGGCACTTCTGGTTTTCTTGCTGCTCACCTTCATTGTCTGAATAGTGCCCTCATTGACTCCATGCCAACATGCAATCACAGTTGTACCAACCCTGCAATTGAGCTTGTCCAAAATCTTAATATATCTTCCAAGGTAAAATGCTTCCTTGTCTTGGCAGCCTTGCTGGTTGATGGTGTAGATGCAGGTTGTTTAAGCATGGTGGAGTTTGGGTAACACGTGGTTAACACTAGTAGCAGTAACATCATCACAATGCTGCTGGCATGTGAGAATGAGGTGTACTGTGGTCGGGGTTAGAGAATGATGTGGGCATTTAAATTCACTTGATGCACCATCTGGTGCAGCATGGGAGAACTTGGTGAATTCATAGGTGTAATTTAGGGTGCTGCATTGAGTGTGTATGAGTGAAGCTATCCCCAATGAAACCTTCACCAAGAGAATGCAAACTCCCTCTGATAGCTCAATCACTCTTGTCTAATAAATAGCTTGTAGACAAAAGGAAATAACATTTAAAAGAGTACCATGTCTTTAGGATACCTCAAGCTTCAAATTACTATCATCACATATCTTGTAGGGAAATGGAGACTTCAAAATTGGATATACAAAAAATGTACAAGTGGTTACTTATGCAAAGCTCTACCCCTATTTCAGCTCCACTACTTTTTATAATCAAACTTTTACTAAGTATGCCTGTAGTTGTAAGTTGGGTTTAAACTTCTAAAATAGGGTACTCTGTATGGATGTCACTGCAAATGTGGTTAATGCTACAGAATATATGTAGGCCTAGATAAAGATGTAATGCAAATCTTTATAATTCATAGGTATTTAAGTTTTGTCGGCCAAAGTGTCACAATGGATTTAAAAAGAAGAAAAATCCACGTAAGGTCAAATGGACAAAATCCTTCAGAAAAACTGTTGGAAAAGAACTGGCAGTTGATCCCTCTTTTGAACTTGAAAAAAGAAGAAATATCCCTGTGAAATATAATAGAGAATTATGGCAACAAACAGGTTAGTGCATGATGAACTTATTCCATAAATGAATGCCATATATGTGTTGTCATAATTTAGACAACTCATTATTATTTTATATATACCCTATATATATATTTAACTTTGGTTAATCTTGTCATCCTATTTGCAGTTGATGCAATTCATCGGATATCTGATATTCGAGAAAGGAGAGAAGCAAAATACATTACTCATAGGCTCAATACCAGTAAATACCATGACTTATGTACAGCCAAAACATTAGTTAAAAAACATATGCACCTTGTTCGATTACCAGCTGCAGATATTAAGGTATATTTTTAAAGTTTTGTTAAATAGGGCTTATATGATAGTGAGACATTCAGACCCCACATCCAAATATGCAGTCATATCAATTAGCTACCTTATTTCCCACATAGATTGATGATTGAAACCTAAGTAAAAGTACTGTAATCATAATTTAACTGTTTGTTTTGAGCAATGTACATTCCCAGCTGACATTTTTATGATAAAAACTCACTGTAGTAGACAGTTTATTTCCACAACAGTTTCGATGCCCACTGGCATCCTCTTTGGGTGGATACAGAAAAACCTGAAGAGGATGCCAGTGGGCATCGAAACTGTTGTGGAAATAAACTCTGTCTATTAGAGTGGGTTTTTATTATATTTTGACCTTCACATAGAAAAGTCGTTTTTTGCATTGACATTTTTATTTTTCATAATATATTTCCTTATGTTTCAATTGCTGAGGTCAATGTAGTTTTGATATTTAGGGTCCAGTTATTTACTTGTCAAGCAAGTAATGAGCAGATATCATGTGATGGCAGTCAGAATAACTTCACAATAATTTCTTATGAAATAATATAAGAGGAGAGAGAGAGAGAGAGGCTAAGGGAATAAACCCTGAAAAAAAAAAACCTGAGAAAGACAATGGGAAACCTCAATATATTCCCAAGTCAAATCATGATGGTTCTTCAAATGGCTACAAATGAAGCAAGTGAGATAAATGGGACCAGCAGTCAATGTGGTGCTCCATTCAGCAGGAGAGGAAGTGTGGGGCCTCTCAGGTCGTCAACTTGCGAGACCCTCATAAAGGATGGATCAAGGCTGGTACATGGAGTGTGAGAACTCGGCCATGCAACAGAGAAGCGAGTTCAAACCATGAGTGATCCCCCTCTTCCCTCCACAGTCTTCACTATACAGTCAGGATGGTACTCTCCCACAGAACGATGGTGAATGGACAACTGACTATTACTTTCCAATAAATTAAACTTCGATTCGTACGACCAAAGGACATTAGATTACTGCTCAGATGTCCAGTTGAAGGGAGACTGGAGGGAAGGAAAATGCATGGCAGATGAAGAATGAAGATGTTGGATGACATCAAGGAAGGTAGAGCCTATCAACAAACAAAGGTTCTGGCACGGGAAAGGGTAACCTGGAGGAAGTCATGATATGGACCTGCCAATGGGCAGAGCACTTTATCATCAGCAAATGACTTGGTCTGGTGTATTTGAACTTTAATGTATTAAGAATAAAAGCAGAGGAATCTTTGTTCAAGAAATCTGGAGTTGTGTCTACTTACTGAACTGTATATACTTCACTGTTTTAGATAGGGTCTATTCATATCATTTCATATTGTTAGACTCTATATTCCTATACCTTTATAAAAAAAAGTTTGATCCATAAAATGTCACTTACATCACCTAAATCCTTATTGTGGCCAAAATATGAAGCTATAGGCCCACAAGCCCTTGGCCTTAACCACGGCAATTTAAAAAAATTTTGTCAGTGGATATACTATGAAAACATGCTGCATCTAATATTTCTAAACGTCTGTTTCTCATACTGGTTTCAAATTTACTTTGGTTGCATGGTCATCAGTTTTTGTGAGTCAGCCCAAGATTGAGGCAAGCTTTGTCATTGTCGTAAGAATTACGAAATGGTCTTAAATAGTTAGTTTTATCTACCATTTTAGTTTTTGCTCATTCTGCAAGATCATGCAATGTAGTTACCAAAAAATTATTTTAAAAATAAAAAATTACAAATTTAGATTTTAGGGTTCTAAAAGTTTAGAATTTTTGTATTTTTTCAGGATTTTCTTTGTCAAAATTCTAATTTCTTACATTTAATGAAAGCATTATTGATGTAGAACTTGTAAAGTTTCTATGAAAATTGAAGGTGGTATTTTACTAAAGCTTTTGTCTCGCACGCGAGTGGGTTTGAGAGAATTTGTCTTATTTTCATTTTACTTAACCTCAAAATTTGGCATATTTTTACTTTAGTTATTGTGATGAATTTTTTAGTCTTTCATTATAACTGCGTTAAATGAATGCCATTTTAATTGGTAGAAGAATAGTTCGCTGCTGGGGTAGTTCAGAGTAGTGATGCAACCTGAGATCCTTGGATGAGTCTGGATCAGTCCTGAACACGTATGTGCCTATTTCACATAATTCACACATTGTGCCAGAAACGTGTTGTTCGAGCATTATTCGCGTTGTATATTTAAGCAAATGAGTGAAAAGTAGCGGTGTGGACTAGTTCAATTGCATCATTAGTTAAGGGAAAAGAATATCAGAATATTAATAATATTTATGCCAATCATATTAATACAAATTAACCCCATATAATGGTTAATGTTGTTGAGTCTTACGTTTACCAAAATGATCTTGAGTAAAAATAACACTAGTACCCAAAGTGTAACTCTGTAATAAGATTACTTTCAAATAGAGTTATGGCCATTATTGCTTGTACTTTTTCTTTGATTCATTTCCATTAATTTCATTGTGATCATACACACTGGCTCAAGAAAGAGCTTCTGCCATGAATATTTGCTTTATTTCATTAAGGGACAATTTAAACGTTTTCCAAATTGAAAACCTTAACATCAAAATGTTTAGTTTCCGTTTCAAGGAGGTTTTCGAATTGTAAACTCGACCGGGAATGACGGAAAGGGTGAAATAACCTACGTTATTTTTTTTTTGTACAGAAAACGAAAGTGAAAGTGGAAGAAGAAGTGAAGATGGAGGATAGAGTAGCGGAGAAGATCGAAGCGGGTCCCTCTAAACTGGCAGAGAAGAAAAAGACTAAATTGGCGAAGAAAGTATCAGACGATGCGGAAATGATTGAGGAGGACTATTCCGTTAGTGATGATGATGATAGTGATGGCGACTACAATGACGATATTAATATGAGTGATATTGAAGATGAACCCAATTCACTGTGTGAAGAGGTTCCTGTGGACAGTGGCCAATAATAAGAGATTAATTTGTACTTTTATTTGCCTTTTTTGTGCAATAATTCGTACTTAATTTCCAGAGGTTGTGAATGGGGACTGTTTTTGTTCATTATTAAAAAATTCATTTCCCATTCTCCATGGGGTCGGCACGACGCTTGAACTCAGGGTCGAAGACACATTAATTACACACTAGTGGGAATAAGTTATCACTCCAACCTTAGGGATGTAATGTTCTACTTTTCATGACAAGGTTGAGAGTATACCTTTGTTGGTACCAGGTGAGACCAACGTCTCCATTTAATGGCATTTATACACCACAAACGGCTTCCATTCTTCTGTTCTGGTTAGCTCTTGTGCTACCTATATTAGCTCCATGTTTGTTCGTGTTTGCTAATTTTACATCTTTCGATCCTTTACATGGTCTTAGTTCTCTTCTCTCACCTACACACACACACACATTATTATACTTACCTTACCTTACAACCTTACAAAGGTTCCGCGCGATGATTTCTCATTTCGCGAAGGTCAAGCTTGTCGCCCCTCCTCTCGAATGTGAATATATTAGCAGAGTATATACTATCTTCTATTCCAGTGGTTTTCAAGCTCCTCAAACCAGGGAACCCTTTGAATTTTAATCTACGTCGCGGATCCTTTCTATACATAACCATTTTTTGGACATGCAATTTTAATAATCCCTTTAGTTAAAAAAAAAAAAAAAGTCAATATCAGCTGATTTAAAATAATCAAGTTTTCATTTCAAAACATGAGTGGTTCGATAATTGAAATTAATTCTTTGCAAAAAATATTTTGAAACCCATGAAAACCTCTCGTGGTAAACAGTTTGAAAGTCATTGTTCCATTGTGCTCTTTCCTGGACCTTTCCAACATGCCCCTTCCTTCAGTCATCGCCATCTCATACAGCATCTACCCTCCCTGGCTCCCCCTCCCCTATCAAGTTTTGCAGGAATATATGTACCCTACCAAAGACTACCACGATCGCTACGGTATATAGGTCACTCTTCTGACGACACGTAACCCGACACCCGGACCCCTCCCTTTCCCCCACTTCTTCCCGACTCTCCGCCCCTACTTCCGTTCCATCTGGCAACGGGAATGGGACCAGACCACACACAACAAACTCCACAGGATCAAACCGCAACTAGGATACTGAGCCGCCTCGTTCCACCGGTCCCGCCATAAAGAAGTGATTTTAGCCCAACTCCGCCTAGGACATACAAGCATTACACATGGTCAGTTGGTCACCTTATAGCTAAATCGCCAGCCCTGCTCTGCCCTACCTACCATACCCCAATCACCTTGTCCAATATTTCCATACCCGAGCGTCTACAATCCATACTCGCCGAAGGCCCCTACTTTTCAGCGGAAGCGATTTTCCTTTTCCTCACCCACTCCCATCTGCTTCATCGCATCTGGAGTCCATACCCCCCTTCAGCCTATCTAGTAACCGAATCTTACTCGCTACCCTAGTCAACCATCCCCAACCCAGTGACACCACCCACCCACTGACTGTCTCGCTGAGATGTGTACCACTTTCCCTAGGTACGAATCGGCGGTTAAGTAAAGAAAAAAAAAATTTAACGATTGAGTCCTCTGCATTTTTATCTGTGGATGAACTTCCATTGAACCCTTGAAATTGATCGACCAATTGAACACCTTAATTATGAATTGTCTTTGTAACTGGTAACATCCGGAACTGCTGTTTCCCCCTCGGATGGATTTCGTGGGCGGATATGTGAGCGCTGTCCCTGAGCCCCGAGCAATCAGAGTAGGTGGCCTGCTCAACTCCAACCTCGGCGGAAGTGGGAGTTGAACCCGAGAGTTTACAATTTGAGTCCAATTTTGAATCACCAAGCCACAGAACATTAGCAACAACTAAGTGATTCAAAAATTTTTCTTATTTGGAAAGGTAGAAGTATTTCCACAAATTAAGTTGGAAATTTAAAATAAGGATGCGAGTATAGTTTGGGGTTTGGAACTCCACATACAGCATGCTTGAGTATTACTTTAATGACCTTTCGCACCACTGCTACGCGGAAGGAAGCAAAGTTTTCGAGTATTGCTTCTACGCTATGTTGATGCCAATGCGTGGTAAGAATTACAATGCAGTACCGAATCTCTCGCTTGTCTATAGGATTTTGGGAAAGTAGAGAAAGAAGTTCTAAAGGTTTTAAATATAATGAAGGTTGGTTCTTTATTTTGGCAGTTCCATCACTTTTCATCATTTTGCGTTGTTATATTACGTGGTTTTATATACAGGGTGTACATAAAGTCGGGATCTATTTTTGTGAAGCACTTGGAAATTATATGGAATTCGATCATAAAATGATAGTGGTAACATTTATTAAATAATTAAGAGTAGGATTCGACGTGACGCCCATCAGTATCCTCGCACAGCTCAAATCGTTCCACAGCATTTCTAGACACATTCTGGAGCATTTGTGGGGTTATGTTATCTGCAGCAGTTCATATACGTGTACGTAAGTTTTAAAGATTCGTAATCTTCGTCTGATAGACATGCGATTTGATAAAGCCCCATGCAAAGAAATCTAAAGGGGTTAAATCTGGTGATCCCGCTGGCCAAGGTCTGTTGCTTCCACGTCCGATCCAGCGATTTGGAAAACGTCCATTTAGAATTTAGATAATCCTGAACAATTTTGCATAGTGACAAGGAGCACCATCATGTTGATAGACGACGGTACTAACAATCCTATCCCCGTCGTCTATCAACATGATGGTGCTCCTTGTCACTGCCAAAATTGTTCAGGATTACCTAAATGGACGTTTTCCAAATCGCTGGATCGGACGCGGAAGCAACAGACCTTGGCCAGCGAGATCACCAGATTTAACCCCTTTAGATTTCTTTGCATGGGGCTTTATCAAATCGCACGTCTATCAGACGAAGATTACGAGTCTTGAAAACTTACGTACACATATACGAACTGCTGCAGATAACATAACCCCGCAAATGCTCCAGAATGTGTTTAGAAATGCTGCGGAACGATTTGAGCTGTGCAGGGATACTGATGGGCGTCACGTCGAATCCTACTCTTAATTATTTAATAAATGTTACCACTATCATTTTATGATTGAATTCCATATAATTTCCAAGTGCTTCACAAAAATAGATCCTGACTTTATGTACACCCTGTATATCAATCAGGTCATCTATAAGTAGTGTCGTTTTTTAGATCGGAATTTGAAGGACCAAAAAAAAAAACGAAACTTTTTAATCTAGTATATATTTTCCATCGGAATCAATGACACACTGCCAACGTCCTACAAGCTTTTCAATGCCATGTTTATAAAATTCAGGCGGTTTTCAGGCAAAAAACGTAGAGAGACTGGTGTGCAGGTCATCTAAAGAAGTATACTGTTTCTCGTAAAGATAGTTTTGCAGACTCCTGAAGAGATGATTATCTGAAGGCGCAAGGTCTGGAGGATGTGGAAGTTTTTCCCACCCAAGCTCCTCAATTTTTGCAGAAGTGATCCGAGCGGAGTGAGGACTTGCGTTGTGGTGGTGGAACACGATTCCTTTCCGATTAACCAAAGAAGGTCTCTCTTTTAGTGCAGTGTTCAATCGATCCAGTTGTTGACAGTAGACTTGAGCGGTGATTGATTGGTTGTGTGGTAAGGTTTCAAAATGTATTACACCACCTTTATCCCACCAAACACTAAGCAACACCTTCCGAGGGTGAAGATTTGGTTTTGGCTGTGGTGTCGCTGGTTCTTCGGTACAAACCCTCTGTCGACGGCGCTTAACATTCTGGTACAGTATCCACTTTTCATCACCAGTCACTAAACTGCAAAAACGGATCTTGGAGTTCACGGGAATGAAGAGCTGTGCTGATGTTTACCCCGCACCGTCAGATTGTCGACCGACAATTCATGTGGCACCCATTTTCCTAACTTAGGCACTTTCCCGAGTTGTTGCAAATGTCGATGGATGGTGGACGGGGATGAAGAGTTTCTGGACCAATTCTTCGACAGTTGTTGAACAGTCTTCTTGAAGTGCGGCTAACAGCGGGTCATCATCAAACTCAGCATGGCGTCCAGAGCTGCTGCATCTGTCAAACAGCAGTCACCATTCCTAAACTTTTGAAACCATCTTTGACATTTCCTCACATGCAGAATATCGTTGCCATAAACTTCCTGAATGCTTCGCGTTGCTTCAGTAGCACTATTCCCTTTTTTGAACACACTAAAGCATTGTATGCCTGATATGCTCTTCTGATACCGCCATGTTTATGAGGGGTTCACAGAAAGCAAAACACACTTCTTCACTGGTCAAGGTCCGTAAAGTATGTAGCGAAACACGATAGATCTCCTCTTAGATATAACCTTCGGAAAATTTATGCTTAAACCGAGTAGGACTAGTTTAAACTTAATCTATCGTAAAAAACGACCTACCCTATGGGATGACGTGATATGTACATTTACTGTATGATTTATATTTTTATTGTAGCCTGTTTCCCTTTGAACCACGAATTTAACCCAAGGTTATAGATATACTGTACTAGATAGTCATTCGACTCATTTCTTTGCCAATCTGTGTTGGGGAGTAATTGAAAAGCCTTTTACAAAAATAATTCATCAAAACACTTATTAAACAACTACAAAAATGAAATTGTTGACAGTGATAAATTTTGGTTTATTTAGGGAAGACTTAATAATGTTAACCCCTCCGTCTATGGCCCTGGGGTGGTTCGGAGTCGACGGGGGTTCTGGTTAGGAGGCAGCAACGGATCTGTTACTTGCAGTAGTTTCTTCTATACTACTCTCCGAGTTCTTCTTTAGTGGCTCGGAGGATTCTGAGAGGCTTATTAAATTCTTTGAGGTTTCTCTCCGATTCTTCTTGTAGCTTATCGGGAGATTCTAATGACTAAGTTTTCTGAAGAGAGCACGGCTCGAAGGAGAAGATAAAGACTTGTTCTTACTGTGTTTTACTTCTAAACTGTTACAGGTAATGCTCAGCCTCGTAGTTGGTATCAGAACAAACATGGAAGAAATTGGTGGGCTTTATATACCCCAATTCTACTAACATCATCATTATTAAATGTTGAAGAGGCTGTATTATTTTTGCACAATATTTGAAAATAAAGTAAATCTTTTAGCTGTGTAAGGTTTAAACGAATAAACAAGATATTTGAAGATGAAGCCATATTTTTATCTTAAACTGCGTATTTTCAGATCTGATGTTATCATGATCTGCCAAGTTAACTAAAAGTCGAAATTGAACTATGCATCTTTACACTAAAATATGCATATGAGTAAAAATTAAAGGTTTAAGATTTACAATTAAATGCTTAGGCAAGACATGACTTCAACATTTATAATGAAGAAAGAATGTATACAAAACATGACATGGCAAAAGTTACTCAGGATTCATTATTCAGCTAAATCTAAAAAAATGATTATGAGATTTTAAAAAACAACAGGTCATCAATTATTTGGCAAAGTAGAAAGCACATCAAAATTTATCACAACGGAAAAAAAATAATAAAAATACATAACAGTATTGCCGATTCGACATTCCTTATGGCGACATAATGTCGGGTCGGACATTGAGTACATTGTAATTTTGGTCTACTGTAACTTTGATTATAATTATCAATTCATTTATTATCGTTAACTACAATTTCATTAAAGTACATTGACTACGTTATTTAGTACATTACATCATTAAGTACAGTTTCATTAAAGTACATTACATTATATTAAATTAAAATATTAGTTAATTATAATTTCATTGAAGTACATTACATCGTTTACCATGGTTAGATTATATGGTTATTAGTACAACACAAGTACATGAGACATGACACACATGATATAACATAACGCATGATAATATTATAAATTTGAAATCAAAGCGAGAGGAGGTATTTTAATCTTTGAGCGTTCGAATCTGCAAGTTCGCGAAATTCGATCACTTACCCTCAGCATTTTCGAGTTCATCTCGGGAGGTCAAATAATTAAAAATAAAAATAAAAATGAAAAAAATAATACGAGAACGTATTTTTGCGTTTTAGAACGAAGGCAAAAGTTTTGCGTTTCATAGATTGACACGAGTAAAAATAGACTGATAAGTTGATAGGGCATAAGTAGACAATAGGTAGATGAATAAAGGATAGCGGTCAAAAAAGAACATGAATTAAGATGAATTAGGGAAATACAGTAATGAATAAAGAAGTATAAATCGAAATTCTACCCAAAAACTCGCTTAGGCGATTTTGGTTTCTTATGTAAAAATGAACATAAAACTATACGAACATAAGTTCTGCATGAAGACAATGAATCCATATAACGATGGTGTAGGAATTGTTCATTGTTCACTTTTTACAATAATAATAAAATTTAGGAAAATCCACAAACTACTTAAATTTGACTTAGACAAGTTTAATCTACAATTGGTAGTTATTTAACTGAATATAGCCGTACTGTAATACGCAAGGCCATAAAAAAATGGATGAACGCATCTTCAGTAACAATCGTTTCTCTATCCAGCTTTTTTACCCTATTAGCTAGGTACATAATATATTTTCATAGAATTATTTGAATCCTATCTGGTTATTTGACCACTTCAATTATAATGTCTAATGCATACCTTTGTTACATTGTTTACTTGCTTCCTTTTTGACCACGGTAAATATTCTCCTCTTGAACTTTGCATTATAATAACGTGTATTTTATGTTTTTATCGAATGCACGGAACCCAGTCCGTTTTCTAAACGGAAAATTGAGGGTACACTATTTTCGAGTATTTACAGACACGAATAAAATATACAGTGTGTGTCCGTTTTCTTCCGTTAAATTTTAAGGAAAGACTATTTCAGCTTTGCGAGTAATTTACTCAAAATTAGAACAATAATTTCGCTTCCATGTGCCCAGAGATGGGCAGTATTTAAGTACATATGTATTTAAATATGGATTTAAATACATTTGTATTGTAATACTTGTATTTATAAATACTTTTTTCGGTGTGTATTTAAATACTATTTAAATACCATTTAAATACTTTGAAAGAGTATTTGTTATTTGAAAATACATATTTTTAAATACATTTCGCAAATACATTTCTTAGCCTCAACTGTCGGATAACAATTTGCGCCCTGAAACAAAATACAAAATCTTTCTAATGATCTAAGCCAGTGGTCTCCAAAGTCGGGTGCGCCTGCCGATCTAGTGGGTGCGCGAAGAAAATTTGATGATTTTGATTTATCATTGTTTTTTCGTAGAAAGTTTTTGAATTTCAAGATGACGACCGAGAAAGAAAATACTTGCTAACAGTCATTCCCAGGAATTTGCGAGATAGTATTCCGATATCGCTTACTTGTGATTAAAATTTAGCAAACTAAATATCACAATTCGAGATCGCCGCATTATTTTGTAAGATAACAGTTGATTGACATAGGGAAGGTACAAGTTTACGAATCGAATTTCAACAGAAAACTGTGCACAGTTCGTGGATTGGATTAAAAAATGAGTACCCAGATTTAGTAAGTGCAGATGCACTCCTTCCATTTGGATCTACATATCTGTGTGAGGTCTCTTTTTCTGCTATGATAGGTATTAAAACCAAGAATCGAAATAAACTGAACTTGGAACCGGACCTTCGAATTGCTGTATCACGAAGTGTCAAACCAAGATTTTCAGAAATTATGAAGCACAGTCAGCGACATTCTCATTAAATTATATTGGTAAGTATATCTTCACACTCGTATTTCTGTTGTATACTATTAACTTACTAGTGAATAATGAAAGGATATATATATATTATATATATATATATATAATTTTTTTTTTTTGCGTGATCAAAAGAGTTTGGAGACCACTGATCTGAGCCACCTGATCCAATCGTTACTAGATGGTCCAGTTGGTTGAATGCAGCGTTTTAATACGCAAGACATTTTCCAAAAGTAAGACAGATTGTGGAAGGATTCGAGGGCAACGGGATCCTCGTTAAAAGAGCGAAAGCTGGCATCAAATCAGATGGGTTCGGTTTTCGGCTCTTACAGTTGCAAGAACAATACTCTTCATTATGTTCTCTCTCAGAAAGAATGGAGAGCACAGATTTCACTATCAAAGAAGCATACGAAGCGGTCAATACCATATATTTTGGAGATTATGATGTTAATATAAAAAAGCGTTTGCAAACAAATGATATCGAGGATATAATTTTGATGACCAGGAACGCTATATCTCCATCATTATACGATCTACTAAAAAAACAACCTACCTCAGCATCAGTCGAAAGAAGTTTTTCGATTCTTCGAAAACTCCTAGCCAAAGACAAACTTCAAATCGGAGAATGTTAAAAACTATATTGCGGTGTTGTATAATGCAGATGTGGAATAATTGTATTTAAAGATGTTAACTGACTGCATGTGGAGTGTTGTATAATATATTAGTTTTATGTATTAATCTATAAATAGATCATACAATTTATCACAAAGTACACAACTAATAGTTTGTAATCACAAAAATTGCTTTACAATAAGTCAAATTACACAATTTAATGGTACATATTTACTAAGTCAATGAAGTAAATTTTGGAGGAAAATAGTCGTTTTTGTTTTTAGGTCAATAAAAAATTGCCCTACTTATGAGTTATGCGCATATGTTTATAAAGTCTAATAGATGATAATATCAATAAACTAATGTTACGAAGAGAGGTTTTAGAAAAAATTCTGGCATGATATAGTTGGATAAGTATTTAAAAATGTATTTGAAATGTATTTAAATACATTTTGAAAATGTAATGTATTTTGTATTTAAATACTTTAAGGAAGTAATGTATTTAGTATTTAATTACACTTAAAGTATTTTGTGCCCATCTCTGTATATGCCACACATGATTTGAATTCTCCCGTACGGCACAATATATGTATATTTATATACTTGAGCAAACTTCCAAGAACTGTTTTTTGTCTTTAAAAGGGGAACTAAATTTAATTTTCTCATTTAAATTTTAGCACAGATTTTGTGGAAGGAACATTCGTTCAACAAGCCTTGAGACGCAGATTCTCTCTTCTAATTTTAAGTTCGTTACATTTATGCCCAGTCTTTCTTAAAGAAATTTTTAAATTAAATTTTAAAATCCCCTCTCGATGATATTCCTCAGGCGAAACCAAAGGGTAAGCTAAAACACCTTTTGAGCAATCATTCACTCGTTTTTTGATAACGCGAGTGTAGTTTACACTCTTCTACACTAACCTCTCTGGTCCACTTCAGCTCTATGATTAAAAAGTAATTTAATGTTCGCATAACATGAAATCGATCTTAAATTACTTAATTTTTATTTTTTACCCATACAAATTCGTATCGTTTTTGCATGATCAATTTTTTTTTGTTGGTTAATTTATACTGTAACCAGTAATTAATTAACCTTATTACATTATTCCCATACATAACAACATATTCTTGTTTCATATTTTTTGCGATTTAGTGATGAAATGAAGTCTCTTCATTTGGCAGTCCTTTTGAAATATCTCGTATTGCCGAAAGTCATATTTCGTTACATATATATGGCGTATACGTTTGCGTTAACGAGTGAACTATAAAAGTGGAAAAGTCTAGAGGAAGGTAACATTTGGTTTGAAATAACGAATAATCAAAACGTTACTTCCATGAAAATTTGCCAACTAACCAGCAGTTGCGTGGTTGTTAGTCGAACGGTATAATCACTGTATATATTTCCTTTTTGCAGGAATTAAGGTTAATCATTTAACCTCTCCACTACCAACGGGGCTAAGGAGTTCCCCCACGCCCATTTTTCGTATTTGTAATTTTCCTTTCAGGTATTTGTTACTTAATCTTTCCAAGACAGTCATATAAATGAATTTTCTTTGCTAATTTCTGAAAGAAATATTTGTGCAATTGTCACAGATTTGTGACTGCTGCTCCAACCAATTAGAACTGCGATACCATAGAGCTGATGAGACTTCTCAATGCTACCCCAGGCTAATAATATCCAAATAGAAAAGTAAATTTATATAACAAAGCACTTTAAAGGATTGGCAAGCTCGTGTAATAGTGTCTTGTTAGTATTAATTTTACTTTGGGATTGATTTTCTTATGGCCAAATTTCACACACGCATTCAAATTTAACTCAATTAGTTGGTAGTGACTTAATTTGTTACAGTGGAAAGTCTTAATAATGATTAGCATCTACAATTTAGTAATTAGAACTCAATACTTAACAATATTAGTCCTGCAATTATACCTGTATCAGATGTGTACACAATTTCTTAATAAATTAACCCAGACCAATGAAATAGACTTGAGAACTATAATTGATTAACCTTACACCTTAAACTGCAATACTCCATATAACATGTACCTTCGCCAGGATCTAGAAATACACTATTGGGCCATCATCATCATGATGCAGGGCCATACCAATGTTAACTCCAGTTGTAGGTATTTTCATTTATGCTTAACACTATGTACCAGGCTCTCTTTGGATGCCACACTGACTTCATAAAAGCATTTCTCCACCTCAAACCCTTGTGCTTTGTTTCCAGATAAATTTTTCTTTCGGTAGACAACCAACAATTGAAATGGATGCTCTTGACTGGAACTTTGTATTTGTGCCACCTTGCAATTTTTCTCAGTACCCACTAGGAATTATCTTGTCTGGCTATTTCTCACTTGTCCATGGGTGGGCCCTTCTGTCCTGTACACCCATTCAAGCTGGAGTTACTGGCAAACCGACAAGCTGTTCAGTGCCTCCACTGATTCTACCTTATAATGTGCCCAAACAGCATTTCCAACTTAACCACACAACACTCATTCCCATGGTAGAGAGAAGGAAATTTTTTTGTTTACTTTGTCATGTCCCAAATCTGTTTTGCCATACACCAGATTTCATGCTAAAATCCACCAAATCCACTTCCTTACGCACCACACCTATTTTGACATGCTAGAGCGATATATACGCGATTTGTCCTAAACAACGAGATTGAAAAAACTAGACTCGTGTGTGTATCTGCAAGAAACCCGTTTGCTAAATTCATCGAGTACTATTGTGAAATGGATACACTGTAAGCAGTAAATAATGATTTGCTGAAGTAATATGATATGTTCAAGACAGAATCGAGTTCTAACAAAAAAGCCATGGGGTAACTTAGTTACTCCCCCTTGGTAATTGGTAGATGCAAAAAACCTTGGTAGTAGAAAAGTTAAGAATGTACCGCTAGTAGGCCTGTTCTGTAATATGTAAGTTAGATTCAACGCATACTTTAAACGAACCTAATACAATAACCTTGTGGATGGTCTTGGTTGGGAAGTAAGAATTTGCCGGCAAATTTTATTACGTTTATTCGACACTTACAGACATTTGAAGAATTACAGAACAAGTTTTTCATTCATAATGAAACCAGGATTTCCATTTAAAAGGGATAAAGATCATCCTACAAATTACTTAAACCCTTGCTAAAACTTGACAATTTCAGGAATAACTTTGAAATTAATCTAAATATTTATATAAATGGAAAATATTTTAATTCTAAGTGTGTGTGTATATATATATATATATTTATTAAATCTAATTTATATTTAACAAATATATCTTAAATTCTTTAAAACTGATAAATATTCTAATTATCAAACTTCGAGTTAAAACTTCATTAATATTAGTCCAATAATAATAATTTTTTTTTAATTACACACTTTCAAAAAAACAATTTTTGAAATCACAACATTGGAAATTCTACGATCACGAACATTAAAATTCTTATACACAATACCTCTGTCAATCATTCCCTCGTCAAAAATAACTGAATAGTGGTATTAAATAAATAAGTTACTCATAATGGAAACACATATTTTACTATAAATAACTGAGCAGTTAAAAGATTTGTTCATCTGTACAGAAAGTTAAATAAATATGGAAATGTACTAAATTTGTGCTACTTCAACATCAAAATTTAAGGTTTAATTAACAATTTTTAGTACATTTTAATAGTTTGATTTTTAAAGAATTGCTGTACTAAATTCAAATTGAAGTAAATTCAACAATTTCATCCACTATCTACACAAACTCTAAAATCCACAGAATGGATTTCTCCAAACTTACTCACTCACCGCTTTTTTTTTTTTTCTTACGAAACTAATCTTCGCAATGGCTACTTCAAAACGTACCAAATATCTACCATTATAAACTGTATTACTGAAAGTGTACGAGACCTAGTCTATAAAATCGCGGAACTGTTTCATTAAAAAGAGTAATGGTCATTCCGCGAATTTATTGGCAGGACCTCTTATTCTTTTAGTCTTGAAGTTATTCGGGGATCATCATCAAATGAGTAAAAGGGTCAAATTAAAGTTGTTCTTCAATGATTGAAATGTTGCCACTAATTACGAGACAATTTAATAAATTCAACTAGTACAAAAAATTACAAGAAGGGGTTCTTTGCTAAATGTAACAATATGGGTTAAAACAATATCTAATTCACCTACTACATGGCATGGCATGGCATGGCATGACATGACATGACATGACATGACATTTTGAACTTAAGTCGCAACCAAATATAAAATTTAAACATGAAGCGACCACTAAATTTTTTTTTTTTTTTTAACACCAATTCATTCAAAATAATTGACATATTACCTTTAAAAGTAGACACTACTTTCGTAGCAAAAATAACGCTACCAATCCCCATTCGGCAAATCTTTCTTAAAGAACGTAATCGGATTCTGCTAGAAGGTAAAAATTCTAGCTAAATTTGGCGAACTCTCAAGAATCCAATTAGTACTTTAAGTACAGATTTACTGGGTTAGGTTTCTTTCATCCGTGGCTCTCCGTTTCGACAGGACAACTTTCAAAATATTATTACAACCTCTCCCACATACGGATAAATAAATTTACATTCAACTTAGAAGTAAGTCCTTTAGACAGAGGCCGAGCTTATGACATCACGTTCAACAACAGGAAAAATGGCTGACTTCAGAAGACACTAGTTATTATGATAAATTTATACATGCTAAATTCAGACTGTTTCCGACTATTAATTTTAGCTATTGCTATAGTCACACTCGCAAAGTAAAGAAATGGTTAGTGTGTTGACGCTCGCCCGATGTTCTGAGAGGCAGGCAGGCAAATTTCGATACAAATTACAAAGTTCAATGAGTGAATAACTATATCTATGAAGCAGGTTGAGTCCGTAAATTAGCAAATATAAATCATCATAGCCTTATATTACTGGAATTATAATAAATAGCTTTTATATTAACACTTCAGCTGATTTATGGTAAGATGTTTCCAGCGTGTATTTACTCGAACTTATTACAGTACGAAACCGAATAATAGCACTGACGAAAGCCGCTTCGAAAAACTTTAATAACAACTGCAATGAAGTTCTAAGACATCCGACTGGTTATTGGCTAAACTAAGTTCTGTATGCGTTAGATAATATTCAACAATTTCCCGAAATAGAGCGAATGAATTGACAGTAGTAAAGAAACGCGAAATATGAAAATAGTAATAAGTGATTCACTACTAACTGGAATCAGTTCAATCGCTCCGCAATAGTAATAATGGCACACGGGTTGTGCAAAATTGAGAAAGAAAAATAAAGATGAAACCAATTTTACTTCTACGACTAAGTGATAGTTTGAAGCCTGTTCAATTATTTCATCATGCGTATGTAATGTGTGTGGGATATATATAATATCAAAGTGGCTTTCATTCCTTTCAACATAAATTAAAATGAGATCTCGTAAAATGGAACGTGTACAACTCACTAACGTCATATAAACCATACTGAAAATACATCTCTCTATTGTATTTAAGAGGGCTTCATTTAAATTTGGTTGGCAAAAAATAATCTCCGCTAACGATTGGCAAAAAGTTTCATTAAAATTTTAAAAATCTTTTGATCACTTTTCAAATAATTAAACTTGAACAATTCTAGTCAAAGTTATTTCCATAACAATCAAGTATGAAACGTGCCATCTCAGAAAATAAGAAGGAAAAAGTTTAAACCTAAATTTGTCAATTGTCACTGCTCCAATAAAACCCTGCAACAAATAACCTTAACAGTCAGGAATGGTTAGAGAAAGGCCTGACGCGGTGGAAGGTGGAAGCTCAAAGCGAATTTAATTTCCAGGTAATGGGATTGTGATTTGCACGTAACTGACGGGGAACAGGCCCGTTTTTCCATTCAGCGTTCCTTCGTACCAGTTCTCGTCGATGCGCTGCGTCAGGTTGATGGTATCTCCCTCCTGCAACAAACGGCTGGTTAAAGACGCTTTCGAAGGACTCTTACTATGAGGCCGTCAGTAAGAGTTCACTGACGGAACACGAACAAACGCACAATACAATTACAGTAACACACACAAGTTTCAAATTCGCGATGCCCAGCCTCACCCTTAACTTTGCACTTACAAACGAAAATAATTATTTACAACTTTTTTTTTTAACTTAAATCGCGGAAAATCTTATAATAAAAACTACAAAATGAAATTTTTCTAAACATGCAATAACTGGAATTATACTCGTACGACTTAATATTTTTTTTTCCTCAAAAGTTCACAATAACGATGACAATTAGTTTTTCTTCTAAGAATTTCTTAAAATGTGAATTAAAAATTAAATGTTTATGGTTTTAAGGAAAGACAAAATTCTCAACTTAACAAAATGGGAATGTTTGGGTTTCTTTGAAAACCTGATTAAGAATCAAGAAATATTTCGGCCAAATTTCCGCTACGTGATACGTTAAAGTGTTACAATTAGCCATCAAATGGCAATTTCACAAAAAACTACTACGACGAACGGTTACAATGACGATAAAACAGATAATCAGCGTACTTACTACTATCCACTCATCATCAAAACTGAAACCCATTCAGAGCCAATTTTACAACGTTAATAAGGAAATTATCTGCTTTAAAATGCAAAGTCGATGACAAGAATAGTGAAAACAGAGCAGATGGTTTAGAAAATTAATGGAAAATGTGCACTTTTCATATATATACACACACACACTGCATTTCAAGAGACGAATACTTACACTAAAGCCAAGTTCACCGGGGTTTCCGGTTCAAAGTCGTAGAGCGCTTGGCAACAAGGGTGATGAGCCATAGGAGTTCTGGCTGGACTCTTCATTGGTGGTGAGGAGGTAGGGGAGAAGCTACGCGGAAAAGAAGAAATTATTTCTGTCCTCGACACAATTTTAAAGTGTTTAATCGGGAATACACTCAACCACAAGCGCTTGAACTAAGATTTGTTTAAATAGAAGCCTACAAACTCGTGAGCCAATAGCAAACGCACTCTTAACGTGATAATTCTAAAGTACAAAGGTGCATCATTTAAAGCACTGAAGCGTGATGGAAATATAAAAAAAAAAAGTGGGTGGTGTGGTGGTGGTGGGGGGGGAGCGGTTAATAAAGCTAAACTTTCACTAGTAAATGCATAAAATACTCTATTTATCGTATCTTTTAAAACCAAGTTAAAGTTCACACCTTAACAATTTAACCGACATTAACAGATTATTTAAATGCAGCAATTAAGCCTAAAAATTACTCTTCAAACTAAATACTAACTAACTAACAAAAAATAAGTGCTTAAGATGACCTGCGTGTGTATTATGGATTAGTTTTAACATTTCAGCAAAGCCAAGAAGAATTAGTAACATGAATTGGGCCTATAATCAGTAGTTTAAAAAATAAGCTTATTACTTAATTTACTTTATGAGTGTGCTGTGCGAGTACAATTTTAAATTGAAATACGAAGTAATATCATAACAAATATGGTTAAAAAGAATGACACTGGTTAGTAGCTATTTAAATAAAGTGTCACGGGGGAAGAATTAGTATGATCCGTAAATTAGCTTAGTTCACAATTATAAAGAACGATAAAAGCAATCTTGTATAGAGACAATGAAATACAACTACCATGCAGCGGATAAAACGAGGAATTAAAATTTATATTTATTAAAGCCAATCAAAGAATCAAACTTCCATCAATTACAAATATATTTCACATTATGCAAAAAGGTCATAATGTGTATATATATATATATATATATATTATATATATATATATATATATATATATATATATATAATGTCCTTCTGTCGGTCATAAACAACATTTACTCAGTCCCGAGTTGGTACATTCACTTTGATCATGATAACGTCGTACTCATGACATCGTAATAGATTATTTGAATCTAATGATGATGATGTGTAAAAAAAACATGATTATTTAGATTTAGTCAAAGTTTTAGTGTAAAATGTCACCTTAAATATGCTAATTGTGCCATAAACTAAAACGATAAAGTTGTTCTTAAAATTAGAAAATAATAAAAATAATAATAATAAAAAGGGTAAAAAAATGTCGCCAAAAACTTACAATTCAAAAACATAAATGTGAACAAATTGAGACATGAAAGAAAAATGAAAACTCAATACAAGGTGTCCATAAAAGTCCATCATCATAGAAATGAAGTCGATAAACTTTGCCTGTGGTGCTAGACTTTATGGACACACTGTAGAATAAAAATGAGAATAAAATCACCCGTTAATGATAAGCGCACATTGTTAGTTGTTAAATTAAAAACTAAAAATTAAGAATAGTGCGTTAAATTTCATACAGCTTTTTCGCTTATTTTTAATTCTATTTTTTACCATTGGGGGACCGTGGCTGCTGACCCTTAGGGAAAAGGGGTTCCCAAGATGGCTGACCAGTGTTCATGGGGGACGGCAAGGGAGAAGTCCCTGATGAGATACCACAAGGAGAGAACAAGATAAGACAAATATACCGCAGAGAAATGGAAGGGGAGTAAGGAATAGAAGGGGTGGCGAAGTTCGAAGCTGGAGTGAATACCGGACTGTCATTTCAGGGTAATTCGAGGACCTTTTTGCGGACTTGAAACAACTTAAGTGATTAAGAAATAAAGTAACTTAACTTCTAAATTAAGACCATATACCGTTTTTACTTTGTTGTTGTTGTTGTTATGCATCACATCTTCAATGAGCTCGTTTAGGTCTAACCTCCTTCGTAACATGTATAAAGGCCATATGATGGAAGAGATCCGCAGTTATACGTGTACATCATTTCAACTATATGATGATTCTCTCATTCAACTACTGAACAGACCCAACGTCGCTTAACCTCGCTGATCTAACAAAAAGCGTCGTTGACATGGCCACGACATAGCCTCGCATCGCAACAACTTTTACAAAGCGTGTCCATCCTTGCTTAAAAGTCCCGTTTTAAGTTATATGAACTCGGAACTGTTGACAATATAATGAAAGGAAATCAAAACAAAATTTAACAGGCGAGTTTATAATGAAAGGAAATCAAAACAAATTTGACAACCACAAAAGCAATGTTCGAGTGTAAAGGAGGTCACGTTAACTATATATTTCCATCCTAACCACTCTCCAATGATGAAAAAGGACTCCCAAGTAAAAATTGGGGTATATCAGCACTTTTTTGAAGCTTTCTCCAAGAAAATTTGTTCGTGTATACTGGATAATAATAATAATAATAATAATAATAATAATAATAATAATAAAACACCTGATATGAACTTCCACAAAATTAGAGAGAAATCTGTTTGTAGTTCTCTGCCCCATTAAAACAACTTGTGAAAAATGTGCGTACAATTAAAAAACGTCCTGTAGCGAGCTGCATTGTTTCTTACTGATATTTATCGGTAAAAAAACTTTCAATTTCACAAGAGCAGGACTTCTTGAATCGACTGTAAATTAACTTTTGATGTTATAAAGCAAGAGATAAAAACATATATGGCCTTTTAACCAGTTTTATGCATTCTCAAAACTATATATATATATACACACACACACACACACACACACGAACAATATTATGATAAATATTAGGCAGCAAAACGTATCCTATTTGTGTGTGTGTGTGTGTGTGTGTGTGTGTGTGTGTGTGTGTGTGTGTGTGATAAATCCATCTAAACAATTGTTCAGATCAAAACTTAACCGGCTCGAAGATAAATTAAATTTCATCATGCATGCAAATAATAAATCTTAAAAATAACACCGAATTAACATTATCAACATTAGTTAAATAAAACTAACTTATTATTTATTACTCGTAAACATTATTTAAGGGAAACGAAAGTGGCATATTATTTTGAACTCGCTATTCAGAACTTAAAATGCAGTAAATTACATTCAAGTAGTATTTGTCGCGCAAAAAATGGAATTTTTCTTACAATTTGATCATCAAAAATATTAAAATAATTCACGACTGCTACGTTACATGACTCCAGATTCCTGGGATATTGGGAGCATTGCTCCAGTAAATTTGACCATGAGAAAAAGTAAATTTGGGTTTGGGTTTTGTTCATCCGCTAGACGTTATGCAATTTTTTTGCGTATACGTTCTTGTACAAACCAATTTTTTTAAATTACAAATTTAGTTATTTTAAGTTTAGTTGGTAATTGCATATTTAACAATTATTTTTATTTTTTGTTAAGCTTCAATGTTTTGATAATTAAAATTTTATTAAAACGTATATTTTTTTAATATAAAATTATCAGGATTGGACTATGTTCCATTGATCTCGGCCAGGTTTGATAAATTGGCCCGATAATTACTTGTGCGGTTTTAAGTAATCCACCATGACTCTAGAATTGAAAAGTTTAGTTAAGTTTAAACTTACTTTTACTTACTTTAACTTACCTACTTTTACTTACTCTTCCTTACTTTTACTAAGTTTAAAGCACTTACTTTTACTTACTTTCATTCTACTATATTTACTTACTTTTACTCACTTTTACCATACTATATTTACTAACTTTTACTTATTTTGTATTTTTTCAGGTAGTCAATAATCAATAATGGATCCTAATATTGATGAAGTTGGAGAGAAAAGTGAGGGTGTTAAAAGGGGTTACTTTTGTGGTCAATGCAAGAACAAATATTCAAAGAAGCAAACTGGGAGGAACATTTTAATTCCAAAAAAAATATTTGTTACAATACAAGAGGTCCCAGAGTTTGGGCCCACAGCTTAGATATTGCAGTAAAGAAATACCAGGATGAAGTGCAGCAAAGAGATACGGCAAAGCAGTCATTTAGTTTGTTCACAAAATGTGCTAGTGCTAGACCTCAGAAAATGAACCAACTTCATCAACTGCTAATCTAGAAAATGAAACTTTTTCACTAGATGTTTCACAGACTGAAGAAAGTGCTTCTCCTCCACCTAAGAAACAAAAGGTAAGTGAGGAATCTGCGCATCAGACTAACAAAACTGCTTTAGAGGAATTTGAAAATTCCCAAATCCAGAAGACATTGAATGCAATTTTGCGCCTAACAAAAGAAACTCACCAAGCTGTTGTGGTTAATAAAGAGAAGAGTCAAAATATGCCTTCAAGTTCAAGTGTTGCATCCAAATCTAATAAAGCAAAAAGCAACAAATTTGACATTTCCATAGCCCATTTAAGCAAGTGTAAATCAATACAAGAAATCCTGAATAATGATTTGATCAAATCTACATTCAAATTGGTGGAAAAGAAGTATCTAGGGCATGCTGATGATTCATTTTCAGTACCAAGTGATATAATGGAAACATTGCAAATAGTGACACTAATATGCCTGATGTAGATATAGCTGTTGAGGATGATGATGATGATAATCAAGAAGATATTGATGATGCTTCTGATGATAAAATGTTTACATTATATTGCATAGCTTGCACAGACCCCAAAGCATGTGCTTCAGACAAACATTCTAACATAAAAGGTTACTTCAATGTTAAAGATTTAACCTATGTATGCAAACAAGGAGAAAATCAAGAGAGATGGTTTAGAAATCTGAAAACCCACCTGAAGAGACATTTAATTAAACTTCAGCATCATCAAAGAGCTGCTGTTTATGAAGTGATGAAAACATCTTCTCGGAACACTACTAAACGCATAGAAGACTTATGTGGCAACATCTTATACTACATAATGAAAACAAACACTGCATGGGCTCTATATCCAGTACTTCTAGCTGTATTACATAGGTCAGGTTGTGAGGTTGGAAATTTGAATCATAGCACACATGCGTGCGAGACAATTTGTGAGCTATTAGATAATCAACTTAAAGAACAAACTGTAAAGTGGTTCTTAGAACAAACTTCAGTAACAATAACAGCTGACATTGGAACAATTTTGGGATTAAGCATGCTAGTTGTATTAGTTATGAGTGAAGAAGATAAGACTGTAAAACTTGCTGGGATAAATTTAGTACGCAGCAAATCGGGAGTTTATTTGGCCAATGAAATTTTTGATGTGTTGAAGTCTCCTAATCACTTGAAACTATCTGAAGAAGCAATTAAATCCAAGGTATCTGGAATGGTTGGAGATGGGGCTTTTTGTAAGGACAACGAGCCATTTAAAAACGAAATGAAAAGTTGTTTGGAGAAAATTTCAAATTTCGATGGGACTTAATGCATCTTGTGAACAGAGCCCACGTTGATGCATTGAAGAAAATTTGTAAACTAAGTGAGCTTTTAGACTTTATTCAGAATCACTCTTCAAATCTGAGATCAGGCCTTGACTATACCAATATGGTTCTTGACAATATCATTGGTTTTAAGAGACCAAAACTCAAATCTGATACTCGCATGGTTAATTACGAATTTGATCAATTTGTGGAAAATTATGTTTTTTTTTATCATCCACAAGAGAAAGAAATTAGTGCCAAGTTCTATGTATTGATTTCCTATGTAACAAAGATTATGTTGCAAGTAGCTCAAAAAACCAGAGTTAGTGCAGAATTTGTAGAAAATATATTTTATAAAGGAGGGAAAACTGTTATGTTAAGAGTGATGGAAACAATTTCCAAATTAGCTAATGGAGGAAATGCAAATGATGTAGTTTCTGAATTTAAGCACGATACCACAGGGCAGCAAAAGGAACTAACAGCTGAGGATTACATCCTAAATGAAGTTTACAAATACATCAAGAAACGTTCTGATTACTACCAGGTTGCTGAAGTTGCTAGACCATCCAGAACCAGATCTGAAAGTAGTTTTACAAAAGACTCAGTGATAAATTGGCTGACAGAATATATAGAACAGCTGTGGAAATGAATCACAGAGATATTAAAGCATTTTGATAAAGATGGATCAACTGCCTGGAGTGAAGCACCAGCTGAAGGGACATTCTCCATTCTTGGTTACATTGTTGAACACAAAGGATCCATTAAGCCATCTCATTTGACTAAGCTGTGCAGAATTGTGAAGGAGGGTCCAGCTCCAGGCACTAGATCTGCTGTAATGATCACACAGAAAGCCATTGATCAGTGGCCAAGCATACATGGCGGTAAATTCACAACAAATGCCTACATGCAAGGTCTAACATCGTCCACTGTTGCTGCTGCAATGAATAAATAAACTTAAGGTGAGTTACAAACTGTACATTATTGTATTATGATGTTTAGCTAAAACAATTTGTAATTGGTATGTCGTCAATTCAAGAGTTTACTATCATTAACCTATCTAGTGGTGTAAGGGGGAAAAAAAGTAAATTCAGAGCTGTGCTCCAGTAAATTTTTTCAAATCTGGAGTCATGGCTACGTAAGTATGCGTGATGGGTGTCTGCGTAAGTATTATGTAGAAACAGAACATGTACGCTATCATCTATTACGGAGGAAACATGATTCCAAGTGCTTTCAGGAGCATACTGCGTTTCATAAACAAAAGACAAATTGCGTGATAAAAGCCTCAAGGTCATTGTAACTATATTCTAACGAAATAGTATCTGACTGAAGATGTTAAAAAAACATTTCCTTTCGTCCGATTCGTCGGCCTGTGAGAAAAATGAAACGTGGTTCCTGATTGGGCAATTCATAATCTCTAACCTATCGTTTAGAATACATACGGGTGAAATATACAGGCCCCGCCTCCGTAGGCAGAGAATTTTGTTAAAGTGACAAACATTTTTAGGTGTCATTTTGTTACTATTTCGTAGAGATATAAATACAGTAACATCACCGATGAAAAGCTAAAATGTACATGAACTTCATGCATCGTACCACGATGAACTTCCAAATATGAATGAACAAATCTTCGTGTGATGCAAAAAAACACCTGGAATCCCTAAACAATTGTGTAAGTATGCGTATGAAATATTTTACAAATTTGTGGCTTTATAAATTAATGATACTAACTCGCAGTACTACAAGAAATCACTGGACAAGACTGTAATTGGCATAATCAAGTTGTCTTTAAGATATACTCGAGCTATTTACAGTTACTTTGGGATAATTATTGAATTTAATCGTGTTACGCGAATATTTTCAATGATGAGAAAGTGAATTTGAGAAGTAAAGTCGCGACAAGAAATGAATTTATTCGAAGCACGAGCTTTCGGCCTATCCTGAGGTCTTCATCAGGTGCGAGATAAGTTACTGTGGTTTTATTTTTTCTTTTAAAGTTGAATAAGGTTTGTAAAGGTCGGTCGCAGGAGTAATGCCAATGTTAACAGTGAAAAGGAAATGTCTGAAAACAAATCAAGTACCATATTATTTACTTAAATTAGTGCAGCATCTGAAAATAATAATAATAAATAATAATAAATAAAGAAAAGGACCTTTTAATATATCAATTAAATTTTGGTTCGATAAATTTTAATTCTGTTAATGATCTTAATTATAGGTTCACAGCACACAGGTTTTTAATACGCTTGACTTATCATAGGACAACCATGCGGAGAGGCTTTTTTCTACCCTATTTTTTACTGGTTATACGCTGCGGTTATTAAATTGCTAAGAGGGAAAGGTATGGTTTCAATTACATTCATCAATCAAGTTTATTTCACCAATTACGATGGTTATAAATTATAAATAGTTATAAACCAGTCAGTCCAAAACGTTCCAGACAACGGTGGTAGATTTTACATAGTGTGTGTGTGTGTGTGTGTGTGTGTGTGTTTGGGTACTTTTGCGTAAAATCTAACGACGCTGTTTGAATACGAGGATCGGTATGAAAGCTTCCAAATTTTTTTTTTTAACTACTCGAGTCGTACTGACTGTAGACACTTACGAAGGAGATGGCAAAGATACCTAATTCAGATAAGAAAAAGCTTAACTCTTTTTGCAAAATTTCATAATCGCAGCGAACCATGCTCGTGTTAGAAATATGGAAAAGGGTATTTAAATAAAGATTAAGCAATTTACTTTAAGATACGGTTTGGAAAGAAATTATTATACTCGGTTCAAATAAGCTACTATATAGTTTCGCTCTGCTCGTCCGAGAGCCAACCGAAGACAACCTTATAATAAACACCAAATATTCATTCCGTAATTCTACTTCTAATCTAAAGTAGGTCTAATCTAAAATAGGTCTAATCTCGTTTCACAAAATCTTATATGCTATGGAGCTAAACTACAACAATAATTAGAAGCCAAACATGTATAAAACAAAAAGAAAATACAAAAAGAAAAAAAAAAGAGAGAGAGAGAGAGAGAGGGAGAGAGAATTACTAAATATTGACTAAATGGATATCATCAAATAATGTAAAGTTACAGTTTTAACTGGAAGAAGTTCATCGATAGACAAAATAATAATAAATAATAATAATGTTAATAATTGGGGTTGGAAAGGAGTGTTCCTATCATCTTAAGGTTGTCTGACGTTAACACCACACGTTTCGCAACAACATTTTAGAAAGAATTTACAGCAAACAAGCTAGAGACATTAATTAAAATACAATGGAAAAACGTTGAGAAAACGCACAGAATAGAAGGACTGGGAAAATAATAATAATAATAATAATAATAATAATAATAATAATAATAATAATAATAAAAGGCGGATGTTAATTTTGTTTTATATAACTTGTTAAGTCATAACCAATCGCCATTTATTCGAGTTAATTTTCGTACATTGAACGGAAAATACATAAAAAGAAATTTAAATGTAATGATCACGAGCTAAGCTTTAAAAAACTTAAAGTTTATAAAAAGTTAAAAATTTATACAATATAATGGTTAATTGGTGCTTTAAAATTATCTGATTACGGTAGTTCGCAAAGTCAGTACTCAAACAGTTTGTTGGCATGCAAAACATACGGGGTCACCGAAAATATTAAGCTTACGAATAATAATAATAATAATAATTAGCAACTGATATACGTGCGTTATAAACATCAGTTTTCGAGTTACGTGGTAAAATACAACAAAGATCTATTCTCGGAGTACAGTTACTGTAATGATCCGTCAAAGTACCATTCCTTACTGGTGACCACTGCTGCACGCTCTATTGGCAGGTTATAAATGCAATTTAAGTAGTATTCCACATTGGGTTTTATTCCATTTAGTATGAAGCATATCCCACAGAATATCTACACTGGTTCTTCCTTTTGTTTCTCTTCTATCAAGTTCAGTCCAAAGCATTTCAATGGGATTAAGATGGGTGATTGAGGTAGTCATTTCGTTAGTTTCAACGGCTGTTGTCTTTCTCGCTGTTCCATGTATCTATGGTATTGTACTAAGGACGGTAATCCTCGAGAAAAGTAAAACCCTCGTCCACGCGTCTCCTCCTCCTCCTCCTCCTCCTCCTTTCTAAGTGGAAATGCTCAGAACAAAAGGTTACGGAAAAAGGAGAAAGACCAGCGAGAGAAAGGGTAGATTGGTCGTTTTCTAACAAACACCGAGACTGCTTTTCGTTTCAATTTAACATCAATTGTTTGCATATCAATATTGTTAAGAGAAAACCTCACGCCACTGAGGTGGTAGGGACAGTGGCAGCCAGAAATTCGTTACAAAAGGGTACAGCAGACATGAAACCTGGATTGAACGAGGGTATCATGGTTGGAAAGAAACGAAACAACTTTTAATTCAAAGAGAAGACTGCATAACAAAGAAAACCAGATATTGTGAAAAAAGATGTGGTACCATCAGTTAAACATGGAGGAAATAATGTGATGCGAGGTTGTTTTGCTGGTGGCAAGGTAAAGATGAGGGAAGCTTCGTGGAAGAAAAATACCGCAGTATTCTCAAGCATCATGGAATACCATCACGGAGGAACCTTGTGGACGAAGGTTTCACTTTTCAAAAGCATAAAAGGGTCCTACGTACAATACAAAACTTAACCAGATATACCCGAAACGGCAAGTATAGCAACACGTGTTGAAAATAATGAAATGAGCACGTTTTCAATCGCCAATGAAATATTAAGGGATGAACCTCGTAGAAGGGTAAAGAAGGGAGCAACCAATGTGGGATTTGCCGCAGAATGAATGGAGCAAAACCGAAGTGAAACGTTACACAAGTTACGTGAAAAAGTTTCCACATTACGTGAAGTGGTGATTGCCAGCAAACGTAATACTGGGGTTGTTTAACCTCCTTCGCAACATCTAAGGTCATATGACGGAGGACCTACAGCTTCACGCGAGACCCAACTGCATAATCTGGACACGGAGGACGGTCTCCCATCCAACTACTATCCAGACCCAATGTCGCTTAACTTCGCTGATCAACGGGAAACGGCGTTACGACATTGGCTTCGACGTAGCCCCGATTGCCAACAAGAAAGGATATTTTGACAAAGTTAAATTTTCTGATGTAATTCGTGATAAACCCAAGTATATCGCCCATATTTACATCAGTTACTTTGTTATTCATTAGATTTAGTATCTGTTGTGTCCCCATACTTTTACACGCTAGTGAAAATATAAAGATAAAGCACAGAAAAGTAAGGAATAAACTAAATACTACGAAAGGGCGTGGGTGGCTGATGAGTTTATAATGGGTGCGTTACGGTTCTTAAGGCTAAGTGCACACCTGAATGGGTTGGGGTGTGAGCCGGAGATCGAACGGGCGAACCGTAAGGGGAGCGCTGAGGGGTGGTCGCCGCTAGAACGAAACGAAATTTTCAAATATTAAAAAAAAGAGCAATGAACCTTATTCCTCGGGGAACACAAAACCTCGCTGCCAATTACGACGGAGAAAAAGGAGAAAGAATTCCAAGGTCAAATAAAAAAAAATGTACGACTAATAAACTAGATAATTTTACGTGAACTAATTCAACTGCGCCTTTTAGCAGTTTATAATTTTAAAATAGATCGTAAATGACAGTTCTCTTCAGGCTACAATTCCCGATACTTCGTTACACAATGATACGATTAAAGAGAAGATTTCTCATTGCAAAAACTAACAATTTCTAACGCTAAATTAACGAGATTTTCGCCCGATGTTGTAAACTTCTGGTAAGGGACATTCAAATAATTTCATCCATAAACTAGGAGTTTTCACACTTGAAGGGGAAAATTCTCGACGGAAAAATAGTCTCAAATCGATTAAGGACGTCCGTTATCGACCTATCGAATGAAATCTCTACTCATTCATTAATGCGTGAGACAAGCCGTTTTCAATACGTATCTTTAGATTTTTTTTTTTTTCCAAACACCAGAAAAACATTAAATATTCGATAAATAACTTAATAGCTCTTTTTTAAATTTTGTTTTTTTAATGACAAATGAAGCTGCTGCGAGAAACGTTTTAATTAAAAGAAAGCCTTTAAAATAAATTTAATTACTTCAGTCCTACTGATAATGTGCGATGCGACACTGGAATAATCTTTTACACAAAAACTCCTAAAAGACAACGTCAGCAAATTCAAGTTTAGAAACAGTTTAACAAACTAGAAATTCATCTCCTGTCAATACAAATACAACGTTGCAATATTAAGCAATCTTAATTGAAACTAACTATAAGCAAATTTGACTGAAAGAGTTTTAAAAACTCAAAAATGGGAGCGAGTATCATTAAAAAAGTAAGTGGATAGGCCAGATTAATTATGGTAAATGTCTAAATTATATACAACTCTAAAAATACCAAAGGTATCTAAAACAGAAGTATTGTTTACAGCCTGTGTGCTTGTGAAAATTCTACGTAAATAAGTCTTATCTCAAAAACTAAGATCACCATTTTAGTAAGTACTGCAAGTTGTTACTGGCCAACGAATATGAATTACGACAGATGCAATGCGCGATTAAATGAGTAATGTTATTTTTAAAAAGATTTCAGTAATTCTCGTTTACAGTCAACCCATAAACATCGGCGTCAACCACTGGGAGATAAGAATTTATTAATAACAAAAGGACATGATAGAATGCTAATGTTAAAAAAGTATACATAAATTCCGGGGCTAAAATTGAAAATTTTGATCATCATTAAGTCTGTCTCTATTGATTGCTTGGCTAAATGTAATCGAATAAAAATTAAAATATATAAATATATATATATGTAAATGGAGTATAGTTTACAAATATGCCAACTGAACTACAATTCAGTTTATAAGTTTATTTACACGTTAGAATGGAAGAAAACGTTAAATTTTTTGGTCATATTTTAAGAATTAAAAAAAGTAGATATCAACTAACTTTTCCCATACTTCTGGGCAAAAGTCAAATGAAAGAGTAGATCAGAGAAAATAAAATGACTGACCAATTCATTTTACTTATTTCTACGCAAAAATTATTATAATTTATTAATAAATAAGGGTTTAATGGTTAAAATTACGCATGAGATAATTTTGTCTTCTGAAAGCACACGTTTATTTTAAAATCTACGCGGAACTCATCTCCGCTCAGGCCTATTCAACGTTTAAAAATTACAAAAACAAACTAATAATGAAGTGGGATGATAAATATACTTAAAAAATATTTCATACAAATCAAACAGTACCAATAATAATAGTAATAAAAAGATATACAATGAAAGCTATTACTCTTATTGCTTTTGTATGAAAAGACAGAGCGCATGAATGAAACTAAGGTATCGCATTAGGTTTAACTTCGAAAACTGTAAAGGACCAGTTATGAAACCAAAAGCCAATGCGTTAAAATTTTCATATACTTTACCAGTAACGTTAGGTGTGACGCCTCCATTTAAAGTATCCAGGACTCCGAGATCGGAGAGAGTTTTAGGAACAAACTCTGCCTTTGGAGTGTTGGCAGCTTCGTTTTTCCTAAAGAAAATTAAAAAGAAAAGATTATATAAAATATAAAAAAATATATAACGCGAATCGATGATTCTTATCTTCGAAAAGACGAACTGAAATAAGATGCTACCAAATTAAATTTTAAGTTTTGTCGAGTGCGTTATCATAAGGAGTAATTGCTACTCGAGCTCCGAGCTTCTTCCGTACATTTCATAATTATTTCTCACAAAAAAGATCCTTCGGCGCATTTGTTTAGTTAATACTAGAAAAATAAAATGTTAAATGATCGGCTAATAATTTTGTAATTATTATCTTGTCAGCGGGCATCGACGGGGGAATTAAAGAAAAAGTAAATTAAAACTGATTATGGAATTCAAAGAGACAGTTAAGGTTTTCTAATATTTAGTTTAAAAGTGAAATTGAGAGAGACCAGTTTTCTTTAAGAACTTTTCGGTGATATTACATTTCTGAAATAAAATCCCGCAATATTAAATTTTAGCTCATTACCTCGAGAATTAATATTAGTCACTGTTACGGGGTATCTACTGGTTCAACAGATTCAAATTTACCGACATTTCCAGATTTTCAAGGCAAATGTTATTGAAAAAAAAAAAAAATTATATATATATATATATATATATTTTGGTATATTAGGTATTAATACGCAAATAAAAATAATTGACCAGAAATTTTTTTTTGGCACAAAGCAACAATGGCTTCTATACAAAGACTGGTTTACGCATAATTTAGATATTCCCTTAATAATCAAAATAAAAAAAATTCTATAGTATTTTTCAATTCATTAACTTCAGTCATAGCAGCAATCTCTCTTTTGCACTCTCCATTACTTTCTTCTTCTGTGTCTGCGTCTTTTTCCAAGTTAACCATCAAATTTCCCGACATTTCCAGGTTATCCAGATTTTCCAGACCAGTAGACACCCTGCGTTAGCATTATTTTCTTATTTCGCGAAACTAATATCCTAAACTTTCGGCAAGTATCAAGATTTCTATTGGAGAACATTCCCAATAACGTAATACACACTCATTTAATTACGGAAGATTTAAAAAAAAAAAAAGGATTTTTGCAACATAATAGTTTTATGATTTATGACTCGTACGTTTAAGATGTCAAAATAGAACGGGAAATTCAGACCAACAAACGCTTCCGCGAGACTCGTGGAGAACTAGTTAGATGTTTTGGCATACGAGAAATAAATTTTTGTCTCGTGGCACGTTCAAGATTTTGCCAGTTAAGTTTTCCTTAAAGTTGGTAAAGGCGTAGGTGTTTGTTTTCGAAAAGCGGGCAAAATAGAAAGGGTTTCCAAACGAATTCAAGAGGGTTCTCGTCAGAGTTTTTATAAAAGTGCTCGGGGATATAACCTATATCCTATTATTTTTTTACTGAATGGGGGCTTTAGATGTATGATGTACTTCTTATCTTCTCGCGTACATTGAACTGCGATACACCATTTTGTAGCAATGAGGTTTTGGAGAAATAGTTAAGTATTTAGTCGATTTAATAAGTTCCTCAATAAATATCACGTTAGTATTTCTAACATCTCAAGTAAGTGCCCATACCATTACGCTGAAACCCGCGTGGGACTGTGGGCAACGAGCATCAATCTTGAAGCGCTCGATTAGCCACTCTCTATGCGCAACAAATCGACTGAGTTAATTAAACTGAAACAGTTCGAAAACAAAACAACATCTACAATTCACTGCCACGCGTCTTTTGTATAATTTCCTTCGCTGTATATGCTATATAAAGGCCGCTTTAAGCGAGGGTTTTCGCCGAGCCGGCCCTCCATCGTAGCCTAGTTTATGCAAATAATGTTGACACGTTCATCGTTATCATTATTTGTTACGTCTACGAGGCTCGTGAACTGGATCACGGCCGACGGGAAAGGGATTTTGTTTCCACTTTGTATAAAGTATAAACAATGACGGTCGTTCTTATAAAAATTCATCTTTCCTTTTATTTGTGCGGAGAAAGAAGAAAGAAAAAAAAAGGTCCGTTTAGAAAAAGGTTTTCTATAATTTAAATAAAGTTGTGAATTGCTAACAATAATTGGTTCATTTTTCTTCTTCTACTACTACTACTACTATCATTGATTTAATTTAGGGTTGATTTTCCCTATGAAATTGAATCTGTAACCGGATTATGTATACGTTCTATGGTGTACAGTCATTTATGATAGGGGAATATTATAATAGGTAACATCACATAAGTGTCAACAATACGGCAAATTTGCTTTCAGAAAATTTAGTCGAATTTCTGTACCTTTTTAGGTTTACCATTTATTTTCAGAGATATTATTATTTGCGAGTATAAATATACTTCCTAATAACTGCGAGTATTAAACAGAATAATTAAAATATTTAACTATATTAATTCTATCATTTCATATATAGAGTTCGCTTTTCCAATAGTAGTAGTAGTAGTAGTAGTAGTATAGTAGTAGTAACAAATATGAAGTCGGCAAATCAGGTGTTGCGAGGTATGGCTAATAGGACGGCCAACAGACTCATCTCTAGCACTACATTTCATCAAAAAGGCAAGTACTACCGAGCTTCTTTTTATAATGTGGCAAAAATCAAGGATCCCTACAACACAACGCGTAGAAACGGTTAAAGAAGAATAATAATGAACCTTTAAAAAAAAGAGAAAGCCTTTCAAGATGAAATGGATCGTTTATTTAACATAACATATGAGGGAACTATAAATATGACGACGATCGAAGAGGACAAACAATTCCTGAAAAATCAAAGAGTTGCGCAGGATTCATGCCATTAGTTGACTGCCAGCAGCTTTCTCAGGCGAGAAAAGAAAAAAATTATAAATGGGAGAGTTCAGGAGGACAAAGAGAGGGTAAAGACATATTTCAAAATGATAAGAATTATCACGAAGCGCCAGTGAAAAATTGATTGGAAATGATTGTACAAGACACGGCACTGAAAAACCTTTTGGTGTCCCAAAGCTGCAAAGTCGGTCAGGTAATGCAATGCCAGTCGAGATTGTACTTGGTGATGTTTTCAAAACCACTTTTCGAGCATCAAATGGCCCACAACATACAGCTGTTCAAAGGATTTCAAAATCAATGGCAAAATTTGGGTAAGAAAGAATTTAAAACAGCCACTAATGATAAAGAAATTACCTTTAGACTAGCTAGCGAATACCTCCAATGCTTAAAGCAAGATACATACCAGTTTGCGAAGACAACACCGCAATCGCAGTAGCAGGCTCGTGATGACTCAAATTTTTTTTTTTTTTAACTTTCTCACTTTTTTTGAAGGAAATTATTCCAAAGAGCGCCTCTTTGAGGGTACCCGGAACCTTCCATCTTGTGCAGTGGATGGAAAAAAGTCATCTATTGCCCAAAAACATTCCTATTCCGAGAGCTGTTCAAATTGATACCAATGAGAAAGCTACTTTGAAAATCAATCTCTTTACTATCCTTAGTTATATGAAGGCTTGGTTTTCCCGTCTTTTGGCAACAAACTCCTATTAATGATCTTTTTCCTAAGGACTCGTTTCTTATAGAGAGTACAAAATAAATCTTACGAGTTGCTATGAATGTGAAGAAGCTGCGCCATCAGTGTTACTTAAATGAACGCTCGGCTGCTCTATTTGCTCGCTGAGGAAGAGACCATAACCAAGCTCAAAATGGTGGGAGCTTTTGCCAACAGTCTAAAAAATTAGCACCAAAGCGAGTAGGTGAGAACTATCTTCGAGATTAACAAATTATGTCTCGATAATTTCACTTCTCCGAAATCCAAAAAAAATCTTTGAATTGCTCGATGCATCAAATCAGCTTCACTGAGTTTGAATGAGATCCATATAAATGGACGGATGTAGAGTCATACAACCAAGGAAAACGAGACTTTGCACCGCAATGAAGTTGTAAATGACTGCGCAGAGAAGGAAGCTGCCCTCATCGATTCATTCAACAATTCTATAACACGCAATGAAGATCGAAAAAAGTTCTCGCTCCAAGTTGTTGAGGACCATATTTACTAAGCCACCCGAGTAAATATCTGACTTTGTCCAGACAGCTGCGAAACTGGCAGCCGTGACATCCCCCCCACCCTCTTGAGGGGATAATATTCCGCGTGGGAGGGAGGACCTATATGCCACGCACCAAAGGAGAAAATTTCAAGTCTATAGAAACACCTTTAAATATTATCGAAATGAGCTGAAATTTTGCGTTTTTTTTTTTAACAAAAGGAACAATAGTGAAGTTTAAAAAAAAAAAAAAAAAAAAAAAAAAAAATTGTTTTGGACAAATCCTAATTTTTATACAAGAAGTTATGTAATATAAACTACAAAACATGAATTCAGTAAAATAACACATTTAACTATGATACAGAACAGAAACATAAAAAAAGGAAAATAAATACATAAAATATAATAATAATATAATTTATCCATAATATAAGTGAGGCAGTCTGTCAAAAATATTATTTCAAAGGCTGAAATGGGATACCGAAGATTTTGAAAAGAAATTATTAAGGAAGTGAAAGCTTAATATCTACTTTACGAACTTCTGTGAAGCTTAACAATGACCCCCCCCCCCCAGTTACTGAGCAGCGCAGGAGTAGGGCCCACTTTAGCTACAAAAAAACGCAGCCATGAAAATCTTAAGCTTCACATCCGAACTCATTGTATCAAGATTTGTGAAGATTAAGATTTTCATTGCTGTGTTATTTTCTATAGTTTTATTGACCGAATAATTGACTCGCCAGTAATTGGGGGGCCCACTTGCCCCCTTTTTGAAAATTTGGGAAAATATATAGACAACTGAATAACTAAATTTTTTTTTGGTTCTCAAAGAATATGAAAGAAAACAGTAAGACAATAGGACATGATAATGGGTGTATCTTCATTATTTCTTCTGCATCAGAGTCGCCTTGGATGGTATTGGTATCTGTTTTCGGTGGGCGGCTACGAGTTGTAGGAGGTACTGCTTCTGGTCCTCGTTTCGTGTCAAAGTGTCATTGTAGCGTTGTGCGAGAGCAATACCTCGCTCGGCAGCATCATTGACGACTTTCATCTTTAAGGCGCGATCTCTAAGTTCCCTGTAGTTCTTGTCATTTGGCCATTCCCGTGGATCTTTTTGAAGTAACTGGCGCGCTTCCTCCTTACCTCCAACTTTCAAGGCATCAAAGAGGGTCAATGTCCTTTTCGTGACGAAGGATGCCACATCATTTTCAACACCAGCTTCCGCCATGTCGATTCGTCGGGGGCAGCCATTCTTTTGGGGATGTTGGAGGTGTTGAACCATTCTCCTTTTGGTATCAGGATCGATCCTATTATCGAAGAAGGCCAGTCCAATCAGATGCTCCGACAAGTACCACAGGTGGCGTCTTAGAGCTGTCTTCGCGCTTGTGCAGCTCCTCCGTGTGGATATTTTTCCAGAAGATGCAGCATTTTGAGATCATTGAGAGGAGCTTGTGTCCCCATTGGCGCTTCATGCCAGTACTTGACGTAAATCAGACTGACAAATAAAGCCAGCTGAGTCACGTTTCGTTCTTCGCGTGCTGTGAGCTTGAATTGATAGTGAAAGAGGTAGATTTTGAGCGCATAAATCGCCTTCGCCATCCTCTCGCGTGGTGCATGGGACCCGGAGCTCGGATAAAGAGTTGACCACCAGTCTTTCCCCCAGGAAGAGCAAGATAGTTCAAGGAACTCCTTGTAGTCGTCACGAGGTTGGCTTGCCTGAAGAGCGTTAGGTAAGTAAGTGAGCATCTCTTTTCTCATCTTTTGGAGTTGAGGGTTCTCGAACAAGCTGTCCGATGCTGAGACAAATGCTTCGTGGGAGAGATATGGCCATTCCTTTTGAAATCGCTTAAAAAGGCCTGTGTTTCAGGACTTCCTGTTGAGCCAAATATTGAGGCAAAGACATCAGCAAGTACGACTTCAAGTATATGATGTCGACAACCGATCCAAACTAGCTCGTGACCCAATGCTTCTTCAATCCTGACACAGGCTCCGCGATGTAAACCCGTGTTTGACGCAGTGGTATCGAAGACGAGACCTCTCGCATGCTGTTCCACGTTCCATAATTTCATAGTTTGAAGGCATGCCTGGGCCTGTGCTTCTCCAGTTCCTTGTTTCATCTTTGGGACACCAAGCAGCTTCTCCTGTCCATTGAATGTTATAAGGATTGCTATCCGATGCACATTCGTCTTCTTCCCTTCAATGCCGGGGAGAAGCTTTCCGTCCCAATGGAGAAGGACAAGGTCTTCTAGAGAGAATGATTCTAGGTCTTCTCGAGCTGCCTGTTCTCGCCCACTTTCTCTGTAGCGATGAATAGAGCTCCGAGAGCACGTCATCCCAGACAGATCATACCCGCGGCCTGTAATACAGCTCCAGTTACGAAAACAGCATTCCGGTCAGAAAGATTGGTGCGATCCATTGCTCCAATGACTTCTGGAGATTGGAAAATGTTCGTAACCTTGTTCTTGGGACGCTTTGGTGCCGGAGCTTCAGACGAAGAAGGAATCGGAACCGATGGTCTATAGTCGTCGTCGTCTTGCGAAAAAAGGAAGAAGAAGAAGAGGAAAGATCAATTGATGACACTCCTGCTTCTTCCAAATCTTTCTGTGTTGCTTCATGCCTTGCCTTCCTCTTGGCTTCCTTCTCCATTCTGGATCGCTTTCTGTCCTCTTGTGTAGTCGTTTCCTTATCAATGCCAGCCATGCTGCATGGACAGGAAATTTCGGTCCTCAACTTTGACGATTGTGCTCATGGCATCACTGGTTGCGATGTCAAACAGTTCCTGGATGTCCGCTTTGAAGATGTCTTCATTCATTCTATCGCTGGCACGTTGCCTGGTCCTGTGCTTCTTGAGTGTTTTGTAGCGGTCTAAAAGCTTTGAAAGCTTACGGACACAGGAGTCGATCCGTTGAGTTGGGATCCGCGCTCGGGTCCAGACTTCAATCACCCTCTGGCATGCCTGGTTCAGACTGTCGGAGGTGGTTTGCTTTTGATTGATGTGGTGGTATTGCCCCAAGAGGAGGGCGTCAAGGCATGTAGGGAGCCTTGACGTGGATAAAGTTCCAGTTGCCATCCCTAGAAGCCAAACTTTTGGAATTGATCGAGTTTGAGCCATCGGACCTACGGAAGAAAAAGTACATTATATTATATATATATTCAGAGTGGGGCGACCTCTAAATATTCACCAATCACGCTGCAATTTTGCACAGACCATGTGGACACTAAATGGACAAAAACCACACTTGTGGAGACTAAGACAATTTTGAAATTTCCCCCTATGGATTTGGACCACCCTAATATATATATATATCATGTGATATATATATATATATATATAATATATAAATAAAACCAGTAGCTCAGAGGTTACGGTGGTGGACTCTGAGTGGTGTGGCGCTGGTTCGCTCCCGGCCGCTGATATCGGGTGGAATTGAGTTGCCCGCTTACTCTGTTTCTGCTCTGGCTGAGGTGACCCTTAGGGATACATTCACCCCAACGTCGTGGGGAATGAACTATATGTATACATGTGTACACACACACACACACACATATATATATTATATATATATATATATATATATATATATTATATATATATATATATATTATATTATATATATATGTTATATATATCGCGCGCGCGCGCGCGTTGTAATCCCTCGCTTTACGGAAATTCAATTTGTTGAGTTGTGTTACATTGTACTGTTAAGATTTTGTTCGGTACGAAAATATCTCCAAATATATATATATATAATGGGAGTCTATGGGAAAATAGGATTCAATATACAGAAATCGGCTTTACGGAAGGATTTTACGGAACGTAACCCTTCCGTAAAGCGAGGGATTACTATATATCATATTAAGAGAATGAAAAACTTACTTATCATGCAAAGTGCCAACGAGGCTTTGGAGGATGTCTGTACACTGTCTGTGGTAATCTAAAAGATTTTCGGCAAAGGTTGCTAGCTGCGATATGCCTTCCACCTGAGATTGTTATTACAAAGGAAGAAATACGGGTTCAAAGTTAAAAACACGAGAGTCAGACGGGCTTTTCAATAAAAAAGGAGCGATCTATATTTTTACTGAATGGAAGCATGATTCATCATAAGAGAGATGTTGAGTGAAATTTATAAATTTGAAAGGAGTGTGAAACTAAAATGAAAAAGTACAATTGCTCAGACATGCCCTCGTACCCACCAAAACAATAACCTCTTCAACCGAGATGTGGTCGAATATAAACACTATTTCAACCACCTTTATTTTATTATTGGTTAGTAAAAAATACAACAGATCGTTTAGTGAGAGATGAAGAATGCAGTTTTAGGGAAGGTAGAGGATAAATTTGGTGTAAAAAGCACGGTTCTCGTGGCTGACTGAACAAAGATATTCATCATGTGATACTGTGATGGAGAATTATTGAGCCGTGCGCGCACTTGCCAGAAATCCATCAGTCTCGCATTCAGACGAACATTTTTATCATAATTTTTACATACCGTATATGAGGCCTCCGGAGTTTTTTTTTTCAAATTTCTGGACTTTAATTTCAGAGGCATTAGTAACGAAGTATCGGTAAGCGTGTATTATTATTCACTGCATAGACAAAGGCCAGAAGTAAATGGTGATAGAAAAAACGGATTTTCGAACATATGGCGGCTTCGTCACTCCTACTCCGGAGAGCTCATATACGCTGTACCGGTAATCATTCAAAGTTAATATCAATTTCACTCGTATATGAATATATATATTTTTTATGCGTGACTGTCGAATTGTTGTCAACTGCCTACTTAGCTTAAGAGAAGTGGAAAGTTGGAAAGAAAATGAAGACAAACGAGAAACAAGAATGAAAACAGTTTGTGAGAAATGTGTCAGTGAACACTGTCTACCTAGACTTATCACTTGATGTATTACTGCAACCTTTATATGAATAGTAGCACTGCATACCCAAGGCAGGAGTGTAACTTATTCAATATTGCGCGTGCGCGTGATCAATACATTATATACCTTTCTGATGAATACTAAAGTCATATAATCTAACATACAACCAGCCTAACCGCGTTATTCACTGTGTCGCACTGAATGAAAGTGAGCGGAGCATAACTTAACTGAGGTATAGTGAATGCAGAAAAAGACTACAAATGTGCTATTAACTCAATCAGGACGGGAGTGCACGTAGGTGCGCTTCGAAACTACTACTACTGTGAAAAAAAATCCAGACCTGATTGAGTTAAGATGATAAATTATCCCATTTTCTTAACGAGATTCGCGTAACAGCAAACACATTCTAGTTATCCATAATTTAAGAAATGAAACTTCAAATTTAAGAAATCACAAGCTTATTCGTACATCCATATATTTAGTCTTTATTATTATTATTATTATTATTATTATTTTGCTCCCCCCCTCTCTTTCTCTCCTCCAAAAATGAGAATTGAAAATAGTCCCATTTCAAAAAATTCCGTCAGATGGAGCTGCAACACAGTATACAGTAATTTCACACGCAAGTACGATAACTGATCAGTAAAAATACTATGCACGAAAAGACTGGTTGTGTGTTAAGTACTTAGGGTTCTAATTTGTGTCTCTGCACTAAAAACAAGGATTTCGACCCGTGATCTTTATCCATATTAACTATCTTCACTCATGAAATGAGTCCTCTCATTACCATAATATAGTTCACAGTTCTCGCGCTCTTAATGAAGAAAAGAAAATTCTAAATACCCTTTTTAGGATTTAAAATAAGGGTTTGAAATGAAGACTATGTTTACTATCCTATTTTGTTTTTGTTTGAAAACTCGGAACCAACGCTTTTCCTTTGGGGATAAAAGAAATAACTACGCGTACACGACTGCGTAAAATGCAAAACGTACATCCTTTGATCTCGTAACAGAATTTCATTTATAAAACCAGCAGTTCTTTTTATTTTATCAATTAGTATCTAAGAAAGTTATTACCTAACAAAGATTCTACTTCTAATTCTAGTTGCAGTGCTCACTATCCAATAACACGGAATATAAACTTCCGAGCCGAAGCATGAAACCACGCAAGAAACGGACGAATAGCAACAATAAGCTTTTGCGGAAGAAGCAAACGCGATATATGGCTCCTGTTGCGTTATTATTCCGTGTTGAAGTGATGTGCGCAAACAGATACTGATGTGGTGACCCAGAGAACCTACGTTTCGAGACAGTGTAGGGAGATCACTACCAAATATAATCCCATATTTAAAACAGTCGTTTCAGTAAGTGGGTGAAATTAATGGTTAGTCACTACGATTATAATAAGTAGTTAATCACTAAATATTATAATGAATAAAAATTTTATACTTTTACTTAAAGTTATCGGCAAAAAAGTATCGTTTTAACGCGTAAAATGCTACATAATCGGCGCAATCTCTTCCCTCCACGATTTTCCCGAAACGTAGTTAGTCATTGTTATTTCTGAAATTCTCAACATATCAATGACATCTAAAGGTAAATTTTGAGTCTGGAGAAGTACGCAAACTATTCGTAAACACGATTGATACTACTACTATCAAGAACTCAAAGAGTAAACTAAAAGTGTTATCAGCGTACAATTACGAGATGCTTCCGTTCTCTTTGTTACATAATTCAGGGGTTTGAATAACGTGTAAAGCAAAATAAAGCTAAACAACCGTTCTTTTAATTCGTACTATTAGACTGGACAAAGAAGGTTTTTTTCAGTTACTATATATGACATGAAAATTAAATGAATATAAAAACTGGTTTTACAACTATGGAAACAGTATTAATTATATGAGAGAATAAATTAACTTATCACGAGGGCTAAAACTTTCTGTTCAAGATGTCATTGATAGTGGTCGGCGCTTGCAGTTAGTGCTGGTGCTATTATACCTAATTAAAAGTGCCAACGCGTGTGGTTCAGGGTAAATGAAGAGGATCAAGTAATAAATGAAAAGACAATATAGTGCAGACGATGATGATACGGGAAATGTACGAACGAGATAAAGATGAAATGATGGAGTAAAACCGAAAAGAAAGCGATTGGGCCTACCTTTAAGAAGCCACGAAGGAATATATATATATATATATATATATATATATTATATATTATATATATATATATTATATATATATATATACACTGTATATTGAAGGCAATAGTACTACGGGAAGCGATTCAATGGCTAAAAAGCTAACGAAGTGTGTGTAGTGAGGCTCTATATGAGGGGTTGAGTGAGGGGCGGTGAGGCGCGAGAGGGCATAAAACGAATGATTTAGCGGCTTTGAAGCCACTCACGTCGTTGTCAAGAAGGTAATTCATAGTGACTTGCGATAGGTGAAGAGATTCTGCAAATTTGTCTTCCGCTAGCTTGATGTCCTCATCTGTAACGTGTGAACCTTTAAGAGAGATTCAAAAAAAGGGGAAAAAAGGTGTTAACAAAAAAAAAAAAAATAATAAAAATATTAAAAAAATATTAAATACCTTAAAAAAAATACCAAAAACTTAAAAAAAAAAAAAAAATCTATTTCAGAGGTAAAAAAAAAAATAGCTAATTCTATATATACTCAATTAAAATTAGTTTAAAAAGGAATGTTGGGACGAATATTTGGGTAGGAAACAGTTAAAAATTATCTGATCCTTTTATAATATATATTATATATACACACTGTATAATTATATACGAGGGTCGGTACGAAAGTAATGGCTCTTATTTTTCAGTTCGAAAATACAATAAGAGGCATTACTTTCATACCGACCCTCATATTATATATATATATATATATATATATATATATATATATATATACTGTAATAATGAAAAATAATTACGTTTATTTAGAAACACATCATTATTATCTCATCTCAAAATGTTAATCATAAATTTCCTAAATAATTATTGAAATAGACTTAAATCCGTTTAGAAAGAATCGATACCATACCAAAACTTTGAAAAAGTTTTAATTACTAACTTAAATATTACATTAACACTCCATATTACGGTATTTATACATCATACGCAAGAATCGTGCTGAAAAGAACATGCTTATTAATTCCATGAACTACCGTACAGTATATAACATTAAGCAGACACTATAATTATATTTTAATGAAGCCTACCTAATATCTAGTCGACCCACGCTCGCTTTTTACAACGCGTAAATAATTTCATACGAAAGATCTTTAACGGAAAAATTTAAGCGAGTGAGAAGTTAACATTCGTTTAAGTTCACGAGCCACTTACATTTTGGGTGCAACTTCAAAACTTTTGACCCGCAGTGACTGGCTTTGAATGCGAAGCTCAAAATTTTGATGGCTGCAGTATTTCGTAAATTTATATACCGACCAGTTTTCCTTCAATTTCATAAGAGTTAAATTTTTTACGAGAGTGGTCTGACTAAATATAGGTAGGCTTTGACGATGTCACTGGTACGAGAAGAAATTTAAAAAGAAGTTTTATATCATCATTTCCACCGTTTGAAAGATTCCACTGGAGATGACATTTACCCTGCAATTTGCTTCCCTCCTGAGTTGTGTTATATACTACATATAATAATAATAACAATAAAGTCCTTATTTCCTTATTAAAAAAATATCCATTTTTAAAAAGAACAGTGATCACTACCTCTCTGAAAACAAATCCATGGTTTTAGTGTTCATACATTAAAAGAAAAAAAAACTCCTGAGGATGAAACATTCCTTAACACATTTGATCGTGTCGTAAAAAGGCTTCCATAAAATTAAGAGGATTAAAACTTTTTGTAATTTTGGCAGCAGAATTTTTATTTTTTTTATAACTAGCTGGTAAAAAAAAAAACTCCTATATAATAAACGTAATATCAAATAACAATTAGAGTAGGAAGGTCTTTTCAACTAATTTACGCCTATATCTTAATTTAAAAATTGTGGTACATAGTTAATTAAAAAAAATCCCTGCTATCGCTAAACTCTTTCTTATTAACTAGTAAAAAATAAGAGGTTCCCAACAGGACCTCTTGAATCGACTGTACAGAGTATTTACAAAGAATTTTATATATATATATGCTGAATAAGGTTCTGTAGAATTAAAAATAAACAAATACCCTGGTGACGTCCCCCAAAGGTGCGAAGAACTGGAAACGTCAATGGCACCTACCTGTTCGGCCTTTAGCGGAACCTCGCATGGGACTGCCAGTAGGTGCTGCATTCGGGTCCAGTCTAATGACTATTGAAAAGCACAACGACATGCAATTAATGAAAGAATCGCACAGTTTTATATTGTCGGGGGGATGAAAGGGGACCCATGAATGGATTAGGTTAGGAAAGAATATTTTACAAGCCCTAACTAATTTAACTTTTGCCAATACAGACCTTTCTTTTTCTAGAGGAGTCACTACCACGAGAGGTCACTCAAGTTATTAGGAAACCCAGCCATATATATATATATATATATATATATATATATATATATAATATTATATATATATATATATATATATACAGTATATATATACATATATATATATATACATACATATATACATACATATATATACATATATATACATATATATACAGGGTGGGCGGAAAGTAGCTCCCTATTTTGGATTGGTAAAAAAATACGTATATTATCCATTTATTTCAGAAGAAATACTATGAAAAGGTAGGCATGCATGTAGGTTTTCTCTAAAATTCAATGTGGGCTCCAACTCTTTCCACCAGCTTCTGGAGCCGCCCAGGAATGGCGTCCACTGACTTTAGCAGGAACTCCGGCGGGATGGAGGACATGACTTCCCGAATTCGGTCCTCCAGTTCTTCCAATGTCCTCGGTTTGGTGCGGTAGACTTTTATTAACCCACCCCCAAAGAAAGAAGTCGCACGGTGTCAAGTCGGGGCTCCTGGCTGGCCATTGATGTGGACCACGACCCATCCAACGCCCAGGGAAGTGGGCATCCAGCCACTCACGGACAACAAGAGCGAAGTGCGGAGGGGCGCCATCTTGCATAAATATCAGATCGTCGATGTTCTCCCATGTGCTGACAACCGGCCAGACCTCGTTTCGCAACATAGCAAGGTACCGCTCAGCATTCATGGTGTACCGAATTCGGGAAGTCATGTCCTCCATCCCGCCGGAGTTCCTGCTAAAGTCAGTGGACGCCAGTGGAAGGAGTTGGAGCCCACATTGAATTTTAGAGAAAACCTACCATGTATGCCTACCTTTTCATATTATTTCTTCTGAAATAAATGGATAATATACGTATTTTTTTACCAATCCAAAATAGGGAGCTACTTTCCGCCCACCCTGTATATATATAATAATAATATATATATATATATATATATATATATATATATATTATATATATATAATATATATATATATATATACAGGGTGGGCGGAAAGTAGCTCCTATTTTGGATTGGTAAAAAATACGTATATTATCCATTTATTTCAGAAGAAATAATATGAAAAGGTAGGCATACATGGTAGGTTTTCTCTAAAATTCAATGTGGGCTCCAACTCTTTCCACCAGCTTCTGGAGCCGCCCAGGAATGGCGTCCACTGACTTTAGTAGGAACTCCGGCGGGATGGAGGACATGACTTCCCGAATTCGGTCCTCCAGTTCTTCCAATGTCCTCGGTTTGGTGCGGTAGACTTCTTCCTTTACCCACCCCGAAAGAAAGAAGTCGCACGGTGTCAAGTCGGGGCTCCTGGCTGGCCATTGATGTGGACCACGACGACCCATCCAACGCCCAGGGAAGTGGGCATCCAGCCACTCACGGACAACAAGAGCGAAGTGCGGAGGGGCGCCATCTTGCATAAATATCTTTGGGGGTGGGTAAAGGAAGAAGTCTACCGCACCAAACCGAGGACATTGGAAGAACTGGAGGACCGAATTCGGGAAGTCATGTCCTCCATCCCGCCGGAGTTCCTGCTAAAGTCAGTGGACGCCATTCCTGGGCGGCTCCAGAAGCTGGTGGAAAGAGTTGGAGCCCACATTGAATTTTAGAGAAAACCTACCATGTATGCCTACCTTTTCGTATTATTTCTTCTGAAATAAATGGATAATATACGTATTTTTTTACCAATCCAAAATAGGGAGCTACTTTCCGCCCACCCTGTATATATATATATATATATATATATATATATATATATATAATATATATATATACACACACACACACACACATATATATATACCGGTAGTAGTTAAATGTTAATTTGGAATTGCAATTTGTTTAGTAGTATTTTGACACCAGTTAATTACTTTCGTTAATTACCGTCAGTAATTAGTAACAGTGGTCAACAAAGGTTTCATCTCTTTTGTAAGAACAAACTTTTTTTTTTGTTGATTTGACCATACTCAGTACAGTGATGTACTCAGATTTTTTTCTATCACGTCAAATTATCAAGTTATACATAAAACTATTTTTGCCTACTTTTCATTTATAATTAATTCTCTATTATGCTATGCCTAACTTAGGACTTTCGGCAATATTTATACTTCAGTGACTTCATATTAGTATTTCAAATGAAAAATAAATCAATGGTTTACATATTTTATTTTATCTTTAGTCTCTCGCGTAAAAAAATATAATTTTTACCGATAATACCATTCTGATTTAAAGCTTAAAAGTTTTTATTATATCTACATTTTTAGATACGGATCGAGTGATGCTACGATTAAAATACAATTGAATTGTATTACAGAAATGGTTTACCGGAACGAAACAGCAATTGAAGCTTTCGTGTTGCAAATGCAATTATTTTCGCAAAATGCGAGAAAGATGAAGTTATTTTGGAGGAAAAAATTGTGCGTTACTCAGTTTTCTTTTGTATTGTATTCCATCTCACTTTCTCGTTGAAGAAACCGGCAGTAGTAGTAGTCTCCCATCATTCCAGATTCCATCATTCCAGATTCCATCCATCCTGATACCACTATTCCAATAGATATATACTAATGGAGGCACTTTCCACGTTTATCGCTACCACCTAGATTCTCAAGAAAAAAGTCAAAATGAGAGTGTAAGAAGTGGATCTTTAATGATATTAGGCAGCCCATGTTTTTGTAGTCATTCGGAAGCTTTGACACTAATGTCTTATAATCTTCTGCCTTTGTGTTTCCCAAGAATACTCTTACAACCGTCTTAGATGATTGCCAAGCAGCTAATTCAATATTAGACAACTTGCCGAAAGTTACAATCTCTTGAATCTGTGGTTCAACAAAAATCCCTTCTTTCAACTTGGCATCATTGACTTTCGCGAACTATACTCGAAAGCATTAAGAAGAAGAATGGCCATATTCTCATGAATTTCTTTCATACTAACAGAACGAAATAATGGAATCGAAGGCTTCTTATTTCTATTACGCAAAAGAACAGCCTTTAGACTTAGTTTTCAAGAATCTATATAAACATGCGCCATTCACTGGATTATGCTCGTAATCTAATTTATGCCTAAGGCCACTGACATCTGCGCACACACAAATAGAATCTTGCATTTCAAAGTACGTTGACAAATGTCTGTTGCAGCTCCTAAATACAGAAAGTTTGGTACCTTCTGACAGTAGATTCCACTGCTGTAACCTTGAACCAAGGATCACGTACCAGATCAGGGGTCAGCAACGTTTTTCTATCGAGTGCCACCTACCAATATTCAAATTTAAAGACCCTTCGCGCTTGCCACCAGTTTTCTTCAAATGTAGGTGACAATATTATAATTTTATAATGTGTGTACTATGATTACAGTTTATCTTTATAATAATAATGTGTGTAAAGTTCATAGTTTATCCTTATAATGATAATAATAATAAGTAAATACGATATATTAACACTGTAATAAAGTAGTATTGTAGTAGTCAATTATACACGGACACAGTTTTTAACTTTTAATCATTATCAAAAACATTTTAAACATCAATACTTATAAAAATGACCTCAAAAGCCTTAAGAAAATGTCTTTACAAAGGCCCAAAAGCCATGGTTACAGTGCGAGCAGAAAGTTGTTAAATTCATTTCATCCGTTGCGTTTTGGAAAAAGTGATTTTTATATCAGTCAGCCTAAATGTGATGCCGGATAAATACAAATGGAGATTATTTTTTTTTTTTTTTTCATAATAAACATACTTTTTTATTATTTTTTTTCTGTGAATTAGGGTGCCACACAACCTCTTCGCCGTGTCACCCTGGGGCGGGTGTGCCTTGGGTTGCCGACCCCTGTACGAGAGCATTCAGCTTTGATTAATTAACCGTGGCAGTTTGCCTTCTTTCTCCCAAGGTTTGTAAATGTCATCCGATGTTGAATGAGTGTCTTCTTCAGCTGTAAGCATATCTTTATCATACTGCCGTTCTTCTCAAGTTTCCAGTGGAGTTGGAAATGGCAATTCCTCCTCATGAGGAACTGGCTTAATAGCGGAAGGCACACAAACGTATTGGATATTATGCTTCTTTTCAGAAGAGAACCCAGCAATTTTCGCGAGACGAAAGTAGCAGCCGCTCCACACCACCAGAATAGCAAAAGACATTGCATTGCATTTTCCTTTTAGCCACAACCTGATATGCAATATATATGAGGAACCCGACTTTGGTTCCGGATCTCCAATTTTGCAACTGAAATAAAGATGATAGGCAGTCTTTATGAGTGGAGTCATACACGGTCTTTCGCCGTGACTTTATTGCGATTTGCCACACACAACAACAACAGTCCGCATTGTTGATACAAATCACGGACACGACTTCAACGTATAACTCAACTCTAAAAGAGACAGAGAGAAGAGATTAAAATATATCCGCAGTTCAAACACGGACAAAAATATACCTTTTCCTAACCAAATTCATATCAAATTACTTTCAAATTTACGTTTGATGATATTGTTGTCGTAGTAGAGATTTCACCCCGACTTCAACTCCGATGAGAAATTCACGTGTATATATAACACGTATGAAAGTGCAGCATCAAAATGAATATTACCTTCCGCATTCACACTCGCAATTCTTCCCAGCCAACCGTAGTCATGTTGCCATTGAAAAGCGTTACCGAGGCAATTGGAATCCAAGTATGATTGCAGATTACTGCTGGACGTTGAAGAGAAATTCTCCTGATGCGAGCTATAAACGAAACTCTTTGGCGATTTGATACGCTTCATTCGTGTTTCCCGTTTATATATTCTTGAAAATCAGTAACACAGGACATAATATATTTGTTCATATCTCAAAAACTATACGTGCTACGCAAATATGTATACTTTTACCGCAATCAGCATGACCGATTTTACGAAAGATCCACGAGATAAAAATTTTAATCTTCCTGAAAAGTGATTTCCTTCTTCATATGATATTTTATATATATACATACAGGGTGTCCTAGAATTATCTGTACAATTTTGGCTGTTATTAAAAGTCAATCATGAAGTGTAGAAATTCCAGTGTTGTCCCATTTTACAGAGAATCTCATTAAGTTTTTTCTGATACCAAGTTTTGACAAGTTTTTTAGAAATTCCAGTGTGTCCGAACATTATCTGTACAATTTCATTTTAATAAAATTCTTGATAACACACGTAAAATTCTTAAACAAGATTATTTAGAATCTGTATTTTCAAAAGTTTCTTTTATTAAAGTAACGTTGTTACAAACATTCGATATGTGCACCATTAGTGATTCGCAAAACATCCAATCGATACTCCAAATGTTGCGCTGTACGCTGCAGCATATCCACATCAATTCGCTCAATAGCAGCTGTGATTCTTGCTTTTAAATCATCAATGCCGCGTACATTTCTAAAAAACTTGTGAAAACGTGGTATCAGAAAAAACTTAATGAGATTCTCTGTAAAATGGGACAACACTGGAATTTCTACACTTCATGGTTGACTTTTAATAACAGCCAAAAATTGTACAGATAATTCTCGGACACCCGGTGTGTATATATATATATATTATGTATATTAGGGTGTTTCATACCTATAGGGTAAAATAAAAATGAGCTTGGAGTTTTAATCCACACGTTTCTCCGTATTCTAAAGAACAAGAAAACACGTTTGTGCAAGTTTGAACCAGATCGCGCTGCATTTAGAGGTCCCCAACTTTGACGACTTTTTGTCAGTTCATTTCTCGCCTGCCTGCAGTGAAGACGGTTTTCTTCGTCACTTGAGCGGTTCGTGTTGTATAGCCTATTGGACAACTATGGAGGTAATTATATATGCTACTAATTATCTCATTTTACTGTGGTATTGAAATTTATTATTATTTAATTTCTGTCATTTACTGTGGTAGTGATATTTATTATTAATATTACATGAAATTAATTAGTCTGTTGCATATTGGACAACTAAGCTGGTAATTATTTATGATACTAATTAATGTAATTTTACTGCGGTATTGAAATTTATTTAATTAATGAATTGTCAAAGAGAACGTAGTGTACACGTATCAGTTTTATAAATAAAGAAAAGCAGTAACTGGGACTCGAACCAGTGTCATAGCCGTTTGGCGGCATCGCTCAAGTCGGCGTACACAGCACGCTGTTCACTCCCTAGATGGTGTAGTGGATAGCGTGCTGTGTACGCCGACTTGAGCGATGCCGCCAAACGGCTATGACACTGGTTCGAGTCCCAGTTACTGCTTTTCTTTATTTAATTAATGAAATTAATTACGATGTGAAATTATTTCTGTGGAATTATTTAGTTTGTTTTCTTTTCCAGGTGTCTACCAGAGCGAAAACAGAAGTGTTTCTTATTGGCCAGACGGATGCGAACATCACATCAAGTGGCCTTCCAACTCAGTTGCAAGTACTCAAAAAGTACTTTTACCACCAAAAGGAGCAAAAATTTGGACGTACTAAATGCCTGAACCTGTGCCTGGATGCCTGTCTCATATTTTGGGAGAGAGCGAGAATCCCCATGATGCGTCGAGATTCGGCCTTGAGGAAGATGGAATCCCTTAAGATGGAATCCCTTCTCAAGGAATACGACCGGCTTGTGAAGCACAAGTCACATAAAGCAGAGTCCTTCCGAGTGAAGGAGGCGATGTTCAAGGAGGCAATAGCGAAGGAGATCATGGACATTGCTCATTCACAGGCTAAGGAAATGATGAAGAATCAGGAGGACATCCACTTTCTCGACATGCAGCGTGAAGATCCAAATTCCTGCAGCAGGGCCCTGTTGACATGAAGCTTCACTATAAGGAGATTAGGAAAGGAAGAGGCTGGACAAGATTAAGGAACAACAGGAGAAGGCCAGGAAGGAACAAGGAGCTGCAGAAGATACGGGGGCTTTAGTGATTTCAACTTCGTCAGAGACTGACTCAGATGTCGTTGACCCAACCGTGGAAGTTTTTCATCCTCCTCCAAGGGAAATACCAAGAAGCGACGCAGGAATCTGATCTCACAGGATGTGACGACTACCTACGATCGGCTGAATATTTCGTACCGCGATTCAGCTATGTCGTACGCTGCAGCGGCTAAATCACTAGGTTTTGACTTGGATGAACTGTCCATTTCTGCCAGTACCATGTACCGCACACGCAAGGCTCTCAGGAAGGTGGCTGCTGAAAGTTATCAATCCGACGAAGTTTGTCCTGGTCAGCCTCTTGTCTTGCATTGGGACGGTAAGCTCCTACCTGACAATGAGCAATGGAAGGAGAGCGTTGACCGGATCGCCGTCCTCGTCTCTGGCGACGGCAAGGAGAAGTTGCTCGGCGTTCCTAAGGTGACGTCCGGAACCGGCGAGAAGATAGCGCGAGTTTGCTTGGATTTGGTCAAGGAACACAGGATGGAAGAGCGCGTGCGGGGACTGTCTTTCGACACGACAGCGTCGAACACCGGGATTCATATCGGGGCCTGCGTCCTGATTGAGAAAGGTCTTGGCAGAGAACTCATGTACTTCCCCTGTCGGCATCACATCCATGAAGTCATCCTCAGCTCCGTCTTCAAGCGTGCATACGGCCTTCAAGTGGCCCCGATATACCCGTTTTCAAGAGGTTTCAGGCACAATGGAAGTTCATCGACCGGTTGGACGTGCGGCCGTACGATTTTGCTCAAGTCAATGACTCTATGAGGGAACTGAGGGAGAAGTCAGTCCTGCTGGTGAGAGGGATGGTGAGCACGTCGCATCAGCGCGATGACTACAAGGAACTGCTACAGTTGGTTCTCATCTTCCTGGGAGAAGCAAAAGTGGTGGATTTCCCTCTCTGAGCCCCTGGCGCTTACCATCACGCTCGATGGATGGCGATAGCCATCTACTCCTTGAAAGTAATTCTACTGAAGAAGCAGTTCAAGATGTCAAGTCACGAGTTGGAAGCTCTGACAGCCGTAGGTCTCTTCGTGTCCCTCGTCTACATCCGAGGTTGGACTCGTGCTGCAACCTCAAGCAAGGCTGCCGCAGTTGATCTGGAATTTCTGCGTGACGCGGAAGCCTTTGCCATGTCGGGATATTCGTGTGTTAACGCTGCGCAAGAAGCCATGTCTCGACACCTATGGTACATCTCTGAGACTCTTATTGCCATGGCGTTCTTCGACGCAGATGTGGCAGATGAAGAAAAGGCTCAGATGGTCGTCAGTTTGGGTAAGCCCGCATCGAAAAAGGAACTCAAGCGACCCCAAGGGAAGAACGTCAGGAATCTTGCCTCGAAACACCTGGCGGAGTTCGTGACAGGAAAGACGATGGCTTTCTTCCATGCATTCGACTTGGACACAGAATTCTTGAAAAAGCCAGTTGCCGAGTGGACTGAAGTAGAGGGCTTCAAGCAAGCAGCGGCAACTGTTAACAAAATCTCTGTCGTCAACGATCGGGCCGAAAGAGCCATCGCGCTCACCAAAGAGTTCAACTGTTCTCTGACGAAGAACGAAGAGCAGAAGCAGTATTTGCTCAAAACTGTGATGCAGCATAGGGCGAATACCCGAATAAAACCAAGAAGGATTTCATGGACAAATGATTCGCAAGAAGTGGTTATGTTTTTTGTATCTTTGTGAAAAGTGTAGTGAAATGGTACTCGTTTGTTGAATAAAAATTAATTGACAGATTTTTGTTTAATTTTTTCCGTTTATGATCTGCCAGAGCATCAAACTGGGGACCCGTAAACTTTAAACTATTGAATTAATACTTCGGTTTATCAGTCTCCTCAGCAAATGGAACAAGGGGATCCATGTGGATTAAAATTTTTCCAAACTTTTAATTTATGAAACACCCTAATGTATATATATATGTATATATATGTATATATATGAATATGTATATAATATATATATGAATATGTATATATATATATATATGAATATGTATATATATATATATATATGAATATGTATATATATATATATATGAATATGTATATATATATATATATATATATATATATATATATATATATATATATATATATTATATAATTATATATATATATATATATATATATATATATATATATATATATATATATATATATTAATATATATATAATATATATATATATATATATATATATATATATATATATATATATATAATATATATTATATATATATACATATATATATATATATATTATATATATACATATATATACATTCATATATACATATTATATATATTATATTATATATATACATATATACATATACATATATAATATATATATATATATATATATATATATATATACATATACATATATATATATACATATAGTACACACTAACATTTTGGTTCTCACGCAATTTCAACGAATACGAACATTTTACATTGTCAAATGAAAACGTATTTCAGCATCAAATTTTTTCATTATCTGGTAAAAAATATTTAACGTTATTATTAATATATAAACCCTGTTTTAAGACGTCATTTTCGATTCATTACTAGAACTTACGTTAATAATTGCTCATTAGTTATACAACATTGGGAGCAGCTATTTTCAATGCATTTGACATCTTCCCTTTTAATGACGTCACAACATACTAAAATTATTTTTTTGGCGCACTGTGCACAATATAATTTCAAAAACAGTATCTAATGAGGTAATTATCCAATTAAAAATTAAAAATATATATATATATATATTTCAACTTCGAACATAATTCTCATGTTGAAACACTCTTGAAACAATGTCACCATGGCAACGCCCGAGAGCTGAAAATTTCAACCCAATTTATTTATTTCTTGAGAATAATTCATATATATATATATATATATATATATATATATATATATATAGTGTGTGTGTGTGTAGGAAGTGGTATTGCGTTCTTAGCTACCGTACGAAACCACGACAATCTCTATTATATACACAGAGCTCATCGCAATACGAACATGCATGTAGCGATGTTAGCGGTGTCGCCATAGTTCCAAACTTATTTTCTTACTGCAAATCATTAATATAGGAAAAAGGTGTTAAGGTGGGTTAAGGCGTAAGTTTATTAAGTCATATAAATAGGATTAAACTGAAAATCTGAAAATGTCGCCGTTTCGTAAGGTAACCAAACGCGTGTCGCGCTTCCAACCAGCTAAACTCTCCGTCCTCATCACACTGCGATAAAACAGCAGACCATTCAAACTTTTAAGTACTACCAGTATAACCAACAACACCAATAATAACAATAATATTAATAAATCTCTTATTTAACGATTTCATCTCGAACAACTTTAAATAATTGCGATACTGTTTTCAAAATAACTCAACGAATTCTTGGCCATTGTAAACGTTTACTCGCTTTCATGCCCAGGGTATTCCCCGCCCCCACTCGCATTACGCGCTTCCAGGGCTGCGTTATGGTCAAGTCGCGATAAAGATTCCCGTTAGACGGGCGGTTAAGCGACGTCGTGCCCTTTCGGCGGCTGGATGGGTGACCCTCGTCCGTGTTCGGATAGTGACCCTTAGATGGTTCGGATTTCGCCTAAAGCCGTAGGTCCCCTCCGTCGCGTGACTTTTGCCGTTAGGGAGTAGGTTAAATTCCCGAAACGTTATTATATCATTCTACGTAGCTAGAGTCACGCGCACCTTTTTCTAACAGAAAATGAACGCGTTACGCGAGTAATTAGATTTTTGTAATTGCGTGAATTCACTCCCTAGCTCAAGCGCCGTGCCCACCCAATACAAAATGGGAAATGAATTTTTAAATAATGTACGTACGTGAGCATTTAAAAGTATTTACTGAAAAACCTACAATAACGTAATATACACGCACCGTACGTAAGCTTTCACCGACAGCATTCTCTCTCTTAAAACAGAAATTCAGTTTAAGTACGCAGGACAAAACCCAGGAAAAACAAACAGGCGAAACAAAAGCTCCTATGAAAGCCCTTATTACCATGCATGCTAAAACCATGCAGCGACATTAAAAAAAAAAATTTAAAACCGCTTCTACTACCATGCAACACTATCCCGTGGACCTATGGTCACATCCCTTTCTGAGTGCTAGAATAAGCGTAAATAAGCTAGAATCGGCCAGAATAAGCCATAAAACGAGGGGCTGCGTATCTTAATGGCTAAGCCGAGAAGAAAAAAAAAAAAAAAAAACACCCGGAGTCGTATGTATACAGTGTGATTCGAAAGTCCCGCTTAATAAATAATTATACAATCAATACGTAAGGAGCAAAACTTTAGAATCACACTGTATATACATAGATAAAATTCAGTTGATTGTCAACCATAATTTAAACACGGTTATTTCTGAATCAACTTAAAAACCAATTCAAACCTAGTCAATAAAAACCAATGAGCAGTAGAATCCGTAACGCAACGCATTTCTTAACCTCAAACCTACGGATAAATAAATGCTGGGGGGGGGGGACCCCTTTGGGAAACATGAAGCCTCTTCCTGATAAAGAGAAGAAAACAAAACCTAATTTACCTTTTTCTTTCTTCCTCTTTTTACAATCGTAGTCTAATCTTCTTCCTTGCAATTTCTTTCTGTGGTGCTGCACATACGAAAAAAGTATACCATACATCAATAATAATAATAATAATAATAATAATAAATAATAATAATAAATAATAATAATAATAAACAAATAATTTCGGAGAGCCGCTTGTAGGCGTGGTTCAACCGCCATTAAAGGAAAGTTGGTTCAATGCATATAAGCACTGTTGCACTCCCAAAACACTTAATTCCTAACAGGCCCTGCAGCTGTTCCGATGTGCTAGATCGAAACGTCAACACAAAGAACAGAACAAGACTACTACAGAAAGAGAAGATTCATTTTTTTTAATAATAATAATAATAATAAACTATGTCGGAAGAACATTAATGTCCCAAACCTATATTTGTGACCTTTGGTGTAAGAACCTTATCTCTGTTCACGACATATCTCGTGATGAAACGAGAGTACAGTAAATGAAGTTTCATAAATATATGTTGAACGGTTCAAAAGTGTTAAGGGGGAAACGAACGAGCTCCATCCGGTACGACCCTTCACAATTTATTTGATCGGAGACGCGATGATAATAAGCGAGTAGACTCGGCGGTGAAGGAATAATCGCGCGATTAATCCTTTAATCTAATCTCGTTCGTTCTTAATTACGACTAAAATAAATATGAATACGAAACACTACGCATTAACAACTTATCGTCGTACCATAACTTCCTTGATATCCTTCGTTGAGAGGTTGTGAAGAGGTTCGAGGAAGTTCATTTTCATGTTATCATCGAGGTTGTACTTGATGTCCGCAATCTGCTTCATGCTTTCTCCGCTTTCAACCAACGCCTGGGCTGCAATGGACGAAAAAAAACAATTACCAACCACACTCGCAGTATTAAATCTTAATTCTTATCTCTATTTAATCACGCACACGCAATTATTATTATTATAATGTATATAAAAAATTATAGTATGGGTAAAAGTAACTGAAATAATAGTACAATTGTCCATAGATTTGTTTAAATAAACAGCAATATATTGTACTGTACAGTACATATTTAACTCTTCATACTTCCACTTAAACTATGAATGAATCGAATATATATTATTTTTTACACACACTAGTTCTGTTCAAAAAGTATCTGGACATGGTGTTTATTTTTAGAACAAGGTCACGCTCTAGGTTGTGACTGTGTGTGTGTGTGTGTGGTGTGTGTGTGTGTGTGTGGTGTGTGTGTGTGTGTGTATATATATATATATATATATATATATATATATATATATATATATATATATATATATATATATAATATAGTGTGCTTAATTTGTGACGGAACGCCGTTCCGGCACTTTTATTTTAAAACAATTAAAAAAAAAGGTTTTTATTTTAATAAAAAGGTCAGCAACGTAATTTCGTAATTTAAAATCCAACGAAATACAGACAGTAGAAAGCGAAAACTAGTCGATCAAGCAGAAAGAAGTTTGGAGTGTGTGTGGAAATTAATGTGATTATTCTAAACTTCCTATATATAGCAATAGCATGTAAGTAAAGCAATTTTATTTTGTTTCAAATACATATAATATTTTGTTTCACTTAGATGAAATAATATTTCACTTAGATGTTGCAATCACTAACTTTTTCTTTAAAATAATACTGTATTCGAAGAACTTTCATTTGCATGTTGCGCAGTTTTCGCAGAAAAAGCGCTTAAAATGCGTTGGTTTCGGGGGCGCCGCCCCGGACCCCGCTGGGGGAGCTTACAGCGCTACCCCAGACCCCCTAACTGTGAGGGCTTCACCTGCGTTCCTCATAAATATTTTTCACGTGTTACCTTCGTGAAATAATTTTCATATATATATATATATATTCCCAACCTGTCGTACAAAAATAATATCTCGAATTTTCTTAAAAAAAAAAAATGTTGTGACGTTAGGTTAGGTTAACCTCACCTAAGACAAATACCTCGGCGTGTAAAAACCTGGGTACAATATCACCCGAGTTATTTGAATTTTTGGATTAAAACCCTAATGCGGGCGAAATTAAAAAAAGTTATTCCCCGACGAGGCGTACTTCTGAATACACGAAAGGCCTTGGAGTCATTTTTCTTTTTCCCCTGTGGGTTTGCATCATTCATTCATTTCATGTGTTTAATTGTGAAATTCATCCCATATATACACACACACACACGAGTATACAGCCTTGGCCAAAAGTATTAGCCACCCTCTGAAACTGGTAAATTTTTACAAGTGTACATTACAGGCTTTGTAAATTAAAACTGTTTTTCTGATGGTTTTTGATGCGGTTTGAACGAAGGTTAATTTCGTTCAAACAACATCAAAAACAATGGGAAAAACAGTTTTAATATGTAACCTAACATAACCTAACCTAAAATTCCAAAATTCCTCAAAAGCCTGTAATGTACTCTTGTAAAAAAAAATACCCTGAAACCTCGCTTATGGTGATTATAGACAATATTCAACCAATGAAATAATTAGTTTAGAGTTTTGTGATTATAATATGACTAATTTGCGCCTTGATCGAGCACTTTTGTCGAGCTATTTTAATTTATTTAAATACTTCTCAAAAAATTGAAGTTATTATAAAAACGTGCTTCCATGGTTAATTTTTTGAAAACTTTATCAAAATGTTGATGATTTTTTCAGAGATATTCATAAGTTTCGAACAATGGGTAAGGAGAGAGAGAAAATCGAATTTGAAAGGGCTAAAAATCGAGGTTTTTCATTCTCAAGGATTTTCGCAAGCTTCAATTGCGAGAAAATTTAAATGTTTAAGGTGCGCTGTTCGAACAACTTTAAAACGTCTTCAGGACACCAAGAGTCACTCATCTAAGCCAAGGAGTAGGTGAAAGAGTTACTAATGCTAGGGAGGCTCGATTCTTGAAACGCTCAGCTTTGCAAAATCGCCAAAAAACATCATCTGAGCTAGCTGCGGAGCTATCCCAAGCAAAAAACAAGTGTGTGTCATCTAGAACAGTGAGAAGAAGGCTCGTAGAATCTGATCTCAAGGCACGAAAAGCCAGAAAGAAACCATGGCTGTATAGACAAAAAGAAAAGAGAGAGACTTGAATGGGCAAAAAAAAACCACCAACACTGGACCTCCGAAGATTGGGGAAAAGTGCTTTGGTCAGACGAAAGGAACTTAGAGATAAGTAGTAAAACCCTTCTATTTCCTTGTACCATCAAAATTGATAAATACCCTGCCTTTTGGATTTTATAGGGAATCATAAAAAGTTTGATTTCTCTTGGATTCTTTCAGATTTTCGGCTCTCCTGGTGCAACGTTTGTAAGGCGAAGAGTAGGCGAAGCATACAAGCCAGAATGTATTCTCTCTACAGTAAAATTTGGCGGTGGTAGCATAATGGTTTGAGGCTGCGTGTCTTCTGAGGAGTTGGAAAACTGTTTTTGTGCCAGGGATGAATTCCTCGTTGTATACTGCCACGTTAGAGCGAGTTCTGGACCCATCTATGGGAAAGCTTTACCCAGGAGTAAGCAAAGGTGACATTACATTCCAGCGAGATAATACACCTTGCCACGCATCTCGAGCAACTCGAAATTGGCTTGACGCGAAAGGAATCAAACTTTTGGAGTGGTCACCCAAAAGCCCAGACCTTAATCCCTAGAACACCCGTGGGCAGTATTAGGCAAGGTTGTCCGGAGACACGAGTCTTCGTCTAAAGCTGAACTACTCGTGCTAAGCTTCTCGAAGAATGGGAAAAAATGCCTATTGAAACTCGCAAAAAACTGGTCGATTCGATGCTAAGACGCATTCAAGCTGTAATAAAGGCAAATGGTGGATGTAGTAGGTATTAAAATATTTCAGAATACACTTTCTTCTCGTTTTATATTTTTTTCTAACCTCAAAAGAGACAGGAATAACACTATTACCCATATAAGTAGGGTGGCTAATACTTTTGGCCAAGGCTGTATATTACAGTGGCGCTCATAAGTATTCGTACAGAGAAATAATTCAGTTATATTCGACCTTATCTTTCGTACCACACATACGATAGTTATGAAAAGTTTATCGTTCATTTTGAAAATTTTAACAAATAAAAAAATCGTTCAAGTCCAACATATAATGTAAACCATCAAAGAATTTGTGGAAAATAAAACAAATGTTAAAAGGCAAGAGTTTTCATACATTTATTTTCAAAATTATTTAATACAGTGTGTGTCCGCCTTCTGACATCTCTCAGTAGAAATTTGAACCCATTCTTCTAAAGAAAATTGTTGCAATTCATTCAGATTCGAGTAGTTTCTCTTGCGGACAGCTTCTTCCAAATCAAACCGTAAATTCTCGATTAAATTGAGACCCGGGCTTTGACTGGGCCATTCGAGAAGCTTGAAATTCTTTTGTTGAAGCCATTTCATGGTGCTCTTACTTCTATGTTTTAGATCATTATCTCGTTGCAGCACCCAGTTGTGACCCATTCGCAACTGCCGAATTGAGGCAATACATTTTCTTCTAAAATCTACCGATATTTCTTCGAATTCAAAATTCCACCGATGACAAGTTTTCCTGGACCAGACACTAAAGCATCCCCAAAGAAGCAAACTACCACCACCACGTTTAACCGTAGGAAGAATGTTTTTTCTTCGAACGCAGTATTTAATTTTCACCAAACGTACCATTGCTCGTTGTTCCCAAATAATTCAATTTTGGTCTCGTCTGTCCAGAGAACTTTTTTCCAGAATGCAAAGCCATCATTTTGATGATCCTTGGCGTACTTTAAACGAGCTTCTTGGTGCGCTTTTCGTAGCAGAAGTTTTCTTCGTGTAACTCATCCATGCAGACAATTCTCTCTCATTGTACGTAGAGGGATAGTCATCGATCTTAGTCAATGTTTGGCAAATATCACCCGCAGTCACTCGTGGATTCGCACCAGCCATTCTTTCAATCCGTCTAGCTGTACGTTCTGAAATCTTGCGAGGTTGCCCACACCTTGGTAGAGTTTTGATCGTTCCAAAGCCTTTCCATTTCTTTATAATTGCAGCAAGCGTCGTAAATGGAATTTGAAATTCTTCTTCCATCTTCCTATAATAACTCTTTCCAGACTCGTGCGTACGCGGCAATAAGTGATCCCTTAAGATCCGTAGACAGCTCTTTACCACCACGACCCATTGCTTACTAATGGTTTGTACAGCTCGTACAGTCATCCGTCTTCCATGAAGATTCACGGAGAAAATTCTAGAATTCAGAAATGCTAACAGTCTCTAATCATTAAACAGTCAACTACTGATAAAAATTTTAAATTCTTCAAGCCTAATATAAGGTGGACACAGAAAATAGTAAATAATTTTGTAAATAAATGTACGAAAACTTTTGCATTCTAGCTTTTTATTTTCCTCAAATTCTTTAAGGTTTTTATTTGCTCAATTTTTCCGAACGAACGTTAAACGTTTCATAACTATCGTAAGCATAGTACAAGAGATAAGGACAAATATAACTGGAATATTTCTCTGTACGAATACTTATGAGCGCCACTATATATATTGTATTATATTATCAAGGTGTGTACCAAAATTTGAAAACCAGATTTTATGACTTTTTCAGTTAATTTTCTATTACTTTTTTATGACCAAAAATTATGAACCTTTTATTATTATATGATATATAAAAAAGAATAAAATTAGTACATTTATTTAAGAAACCCGAAAACATTTTCAGTCTTTAGCCAAATGCAGGAATGGCCATCTAACACAATGGGTTTAATTTGTTTAGCTATGACCTCAATCATGAAAGAGGTCTGATTTTAATGGAAAATAAATTAGTTAACATTCTTCAGACAATTAAGTCGTTCTTCAGTGACGTTCATAGCCGCATTGGTCTCCTCACTCAGTTTCTTCTTCTCTAACCGCTCTCTAATTTGGACATCTTTTCTTTTTTCTCTGGCTTTCTTTAACTCTTTTTCCCGAAGAAGTTCTTTACGAACAGAAAGAGGATTTTTTTTCCCTCCGCTGAGAAGCCATGCGAACATAACTGAGCATTTTCTGGTTAATTGTTACATTAAGAAAGTTTCCTTTTTCACTCTGAATTGCTTGATGTACCAAACGTTGTGAAATCAAGGATTTTTCATAAAGATTTTCTCGCGAAAGAAATTTGTTAACTGAGAAACCTCGTTCCACTTCCGCATTACCGTGTGGTAACAATACAAGAGAATATCTGAATTACTTTGTAGTGAGCCACATTGACAACATTCTTCCAGTAGAAGTAATCCAAGCGATTTTCTTCAGCTGTGCATTTTAGATTGGAAGTACGATTCCTGGAGAATGTTTTAGCTTTCTCTTGAAGCTCTGGTGGTGTGACCAATTTTCACAAAGCAGCAGCAGCAGCAGTGTCAGCTCGAGAAGCAGTGAGGCGCCCAGCATCAATCAGTTGATCGCGGAAAGTTTTGAAACGCTCGTGGTTTTGCACTGGACTACACCATATCAAAGTGGGGTCTAATGAGATTATACACTGCGTTAATGAATACTTTAAAGGATTTTTTTCTTCCAGTTTTACAACCAGACGTTTGAGAATTTCTTGGCCAGTCGCGTCTAAATTCGACCAAGATTTTCTCAGTTTGCTCAGGAACATCTTTACCATGAAGGGCTCTTCTTGCTCCGAAACCAATGTCTACTTCTTGTTCCTCAAGGATCAGTATTAGAGCCACTGCTGTTTATAATTTATGTCAATGATAGTGATTCAGGGTTAAGTTGTAAAGTATCGAAATTTCCAGATGATATTAAATTAGTTGAAAAGGTGAGAGTAATCATATTCAATCTGATATGAATCAGTTAGTAAATTGGCCAACTTATTAAAGGCGGGCAAAATTCTCCTTACATTCAGAAAATGATCTTAAACAGTAAAGGCAGCCGAAGGCTACTACTACTGCTACTACTAGCTGCGCCAGGAAAAAAATATTGAAAAACTATCATAGGAAAGGTGAAAAAACAAAGTTGAAAAGAAAAAGTTTAGGACGACTCTCTCAACATATACGTAACATTCATTTATACCAATTTGAAAGACTCGATAGACCTACACCGTGTAAAGATAATAAATGTAGCTGTCATGTCTGTTAACAGAGTTAATGAGTATTCATTTCTCCTGAAATCAACATTTCAGTTACGTCTCCGACTTACAGTTGTTTATTGATTATAGAATATGTTTAGATTTTATGACGCCAACACAAAATTTATGACTTTTAAAACCTGGTAGACGGCCTTTATAATGCAAACCCACAAGGAAATATATATGTATACGAGTGCGTGTGTGTATGTTACAAGGACAAGAGGAGGCTTCAAAGACCTTCCGGTCCACTCTGGGAGGTTCCTGTTATTAAACAAGTTTATTTTTCTTTCAACTATTCTAGCAGCAGTAGAAAACTAGATAGAAAAGTATAAGGCTCTCTCCCCACCCTCCACTCCCTCCCTCCCTGCCTGCCAGAGGCAGGTACGGAAAAAGGTTGAAAAAAATACCTTGACCCCTGGAAAAATAGCCAAGGAAATTTTTACAGGAAAGTGGAAAATATATAAAAAAAAAGCTCTATAATTAGCATGCCCACAGAGACACCGTGCAAGCGAACTCCTGCAGCGTTATGTTATGTTTTAGTCTTAAACTATGAGAGTATTCAGTACTTTGTCTAGCCCATTTTTAAACACATTTACGCTTTGGTTGGAAACAACCTCTGAGGGAAGTTGGTTCCAGATATTAACTATTTTATAGGAAAAGAAATTCCCGCAGACAGAGGTCCTAAATAGTTCCAGTTTAAACCCATTATTTTTTGTCGGATTGGCATTAAGTGAGAATAAGTTTCTGTAATCTACCCTGTCTATTCTATTGAACATCTTGGAAAACTTGAATAAGTTGACAGCGCAACCTCCTCGTCTCTAAGGTAAACAGTTTTAGGCGCTCCAATCTCCGTTGGTAGTTTTGCATTCACATTGAAGGGATCAATTCTGTAGCCATTGCTTGTACCCTTTCTATATCCTTCCTGAGGAATGGAGACCAAAACTGCGCACAGTATTCCAGTTGAGGTCTGACTAGTGAATTATAGACACACATTACAGTCTCCTTGTTCCGAAACTGGAACTGTCTTTTAATATAACCTAATATTTTTAAGGTCCTCTTTTCGACTTCTGCACAGTGCTTCGACGGTTTCAGATCATTGCTGATATAGACTTCTAAGTCTTTCTCTAGATCGGTCTCAGTCAAGTTCCTTCCCAAGAGAGAGTAATCGGTCTTCGGGCTTTTATAACTTATGTGCATTACCTTACATTTGTCCAAGTTTAATGGCATCTGCCAAGTAGCAGACCATTTGCCCAACCTGTCAAGATCATTCTGAAGTGTTCTTACGCCCTCCTCAGTACCTACACTACTTCCTAATTTCGCATCGTCTGCAAATTTGGAGAAGCCCGACGTCTATATCATTAATATAGATGGTAAAAAGTAAAGGACCCAGAACGGAACCCTGTGGGACACCACTGGTGACGGGCGCCCACTCCGAAGCCACTCCATTTATTACCAGTCTCTGCTTTCTATCTTGTAACCAATCCTCAATCCAGTTGGAAATGAGCCCAGTGATTCCTAGTCCTCTGATTTTAGCCATCAATCTCGCGTGAGGGGCTTTGTCAAAGGCATTTTGAAAGTCGAGATACACTATGTCTATTGCCTTACTTGCATCGTAGTGTATGCATATTATGGAAAAACTCTAACAGGTTTGTCAGACAGGATCTGTCGCCTAAATCCATGTTGAGAATAAAAAATTAGATTGTTAGATTCAAGGCGATACACAACGTTCTGTAATAATGGATCCTAACAATTTGCCGACAATTGATGCTAAACTGACCGGGCGGTAATTACAAGGATTTTTCCTATCACCCTTTTTAAAGATTGGTGTTACATTTACTAACTTCCAGTCGGTTGGAACTTTCCCTAACTCGATTGATTGTTTGAATAGGGTTACTAAGTCGTCAACAAGTCGGGACCGGGTGATTTGTACTTATTCATCTTATCAATTAATTGCTGTACGTCATTTCTCGTAAAACTTATGGTCTCTACGGGATGGTCCTTGATGTAAACAAGGTAATAAAATCCAAACACGTGAGCAAGAATAGACTCTTAGAAAAAGCAAATTTTACTTTGTTTCCCAAAAAATTGAGCGCCAAACAACACTACCGAGCGTCTATAAAAGCGCAAGTCCACTTCAATTCGTCCCCATTTACTCATTCCTCCCTCAACATTCCCTCCTCATCTCCGACCTTCATGTAACCACTCGATCTCAGCTTGATCCAACACGAAGGACATCTCCATTGAAACCTACCATATTTCATTACCCCGGAGTGATGAAATATGGTAGGCTGCAAAACTCAACCGGGCACCTTGTCTCGCCGTTCAATCGATTTAGAGTTACCCCATCTTTTAGCTTATCTTCATCATCAAGGACCAGGTCTCTAAACCTCGCATAGGTTACCAGCTCACTTTTCCTACAATGTTTTACTACGTCGTGGTAGATTACTCGTATTACTACGCATTTAACTTCAACAAACTCTGCCTAACCGAATTAGGCTGCGAAATGTGTCTTCATTACCGTTCAATCTAACACACGCATTTACGACCGCAATTAGGCTTATTCATTGTTGTGTTAAATACCATATTTACCTTAATTATTGTTTCTTGTTGCCACTTTAACTCTTATCCTATGAAAAATTACTCCTTATTGTCAATAATCATTCATCCACAATAATGCACAATTCCTTACAATAATTGTAAACATTTCATTTTGACTCAATCACTATTATAGTGGGCCTACCGTCAATAGGGCTCTCTTCTCTTCTCTCTCTTCTCTTCTCATATATATATATATATATATATATATATATATATATATATATATATATATACAGGGCGTCCCAAAAAAATGTATACACACTTTAACAGCTGATAGCTCAATTGATGTTTCTTTCTTTCCAAGTTAAACCCATTAGAATTAATAATGGCAGTCAGACTAAGCTTTGAACAAAGGAAATTCATTCTAAAATGCTACTGGAAGTGTGAAAACGCAGTTGAAGTGCAAAGACAGTTTAGGAGGGTGTTTCAAACAGATCCACCAACGCGACTTACCATCACTCGAATTAGAGATAAGTTTGAAGCCGATGGAACTGTTCAGAATGTCCACAAGAAGCGTTCCGGAAGACCACGGACATCGACAAGCCCCACAAAGCAAGAAAGAGTACTGGAAACGTATCACCAAAGTCCAAGAAAATCTGTGCGGCAAGCGAGTCGTGAGGTAGGAATTTCAGAATCGTCTGTCCAACGCATTTTGAAGCGCTGTCAATGGAAAAGTTACATTCCAAGATTAGTCCATGCTATTAATGAAGATGATGATGATCCGGACCGAAGAGTGGAGTATTGCGAGTGGTACTTGGCACGATGTGGATGTGGATTGGACGAAGGGGTTTCGTAGAATACCCTCCGCGTTCACCAGACCTCACACCACTAGACTTTTTTTTATGGGGATACTTAAAAGACAAAGTCTACGCTATAAAACCTGCAACAGTCGCTGAATTGAGAGCAGCCATTGAACGAGAATGCACACAAATACCAAACGAAATGTTTCGTGATGTTTGCGATTCCATTGCTTCGCGTTATCAGCAGTGCCTGGACCAGAACGGACGTCAGTTTGAAAACAGGCGTTGACAAAACAATTAAATAATGTCTGTAGATTCTATTACATTTTGAAAATGAAATGTATTTTAATAAACACTGCCTTTATAATTATTTAAAGTGTGTATACATTTTTTTGGGACGCCCTGTATATATATATATTTATATATATATATATATATATATATATATATATATATATATACATATATATATATATATATATACCGGGTGTCCGAGAATTATCTACAATTTTTGGCTGTTATTAAAAGTCAACCATGAAGTGTAGAAATTCCAGTGTTGTTCCATTTTAGAGAGAATCTCATTAAGTTTTTTCTGATACCACGTTTTGACAAGTTCTTTAGAAATGTACGCGGGTGACAGACATTGATGATTTAAAAGCAAGAATCACAGCTGCTATTGAGCGAATTGATGTGGATATGCTGCAGCGTACATGGCAACATTTGGAGTATCGATTGGATGTTTTGCGAATCACTAATGGTGCACATATCGAATGTTTGTAACAACGTTACTTTAATAAAAGAAACTTTTGAAAATACAGATTCTAAATAATCTTGTTTAAGAATTTTACGTGTGTTGTCAAGAATTTTATTAAAAGATGAAATTGTACAGATAATGTTCGGACACACTGGAATTTCTAAAAAACTTGTCAAAACTTGGTATCAGAAAAAAACTTAATGAGATTCTCTGTAAAATGGGACAACACTGGAATTTCTACACTTCATGGTTGACTTTTAATAACAGCCAAAAATTGTACAGATAATTCTCGGACACCCTGTATGTGTATATATATATATATATATATATGTCAAGCCGGTGGTCCCGCCTCTAGGCCTGACTTGGTGGAGGAGCGAGTTGCTCTCTTGCGCTCTCCACCGCATACAGCCAGCTACACCCGGCTCATCTGGTACCGTTCTGAGCCAGGCATCTAGCCTTCTTTTGAAGACTTCAACTTTGACTCCTGTCATGTTTCCGAGGTCCTTTGGAAGCTGGTTAAAAAGTCTTAGCCCCCTGACAACCAAGCTGTTTTCTTTCAGTGTTGAAGAGATCCTTTGTCGGGCCTTTAGTTTGGGAACACTACACATTCTACCTTTTCCTATTTTCCATAGTTTGAGGTTTGGTACCAGTTTTTCGATCATTTTCCATGTATATATTATGGTGTACCTCTCCTTCTTTCCAGGGAGTACAGACTTAGTTTAAGTAGTCTTTCCTAGTAGTTGAGTTCTTTGCAGTCATCGATCTTGGCTGTGAAATGTCTGAATATCTTCGTTTCTTAACTTCTTCCTCCTTGTATGGGGACGTCAAGACTGAGTATTATTCAAGTTTTGGTATAGTGTTTTTAGCAGGGGAATCATTACTGTCTTGTCCCTTCTTTTAAAGGTTCTCAGTACCTGTCTCGCGACTTTTTGCTTTCTTTATCGCTATCTGATTTTGTGTCTCGAATTTCGCATCATCGGTCATCAACCCCGAAATCTATCGCTTTCGTGCTTCTCTGAATTTCCTCTGTCTGGGGGCATAACATGCTATCTTTTTAAGTTCCTCATTTCTACCACATCTTAAGAACTGGAATTTCTGTGTTAAATGTCACGTTGTTCATACTATTGCTGTTTACTTCATTGTCTATGTCTGTTAGCATGATAATGAAAAGGAACGGGACCAGTACTGTAACTTTGTGGTACTGAGCTGTGTACTTCTGATTCTGATGATGATATACCTTGAATTCTGACGAACTGTAGACATTCTCTGAAGAAACTGTAGACCCATTTTCCCACTTTACCCGTTATTCCCATACGTTTCATCTTGTGTGCTATTATACCATGATCACATTTGTCGAAACCTTTAGCAAAATCCGTGCATATGACATCGTAGTTTTCATTGCCTTCCAGTGCATCCAGGATATTGTTATAGGCCTCTGTAAGTTGTGATAGGCATGATCTTCCTGATCAGAATCCTGTGCTGATTTTCGATGTCTTTCCAGCGTCTCCAAGAAGTCATATATTTTCTTTCTAACTAATCTTTCAAATACTTTGGTAAGATGGGCTATCAAAGACACCGGTCTATAGTTATTTGTTCGAGATCTGTCCCCTCCTTTATATGTAGGTACAATGTTCGCTCTTTTCAAGATACTCGGTATTTCTCCAGTGTCTTGGGATCTTCTCCATATCCAATATATGGGTGTAGCTATTTAATTTTTACAGTTTTTAATCAATAATTTCAATATATAATTATATTTTATGAAAGAAGGGGGCCAACGGCGAAAACTTGCAAAAATGTCCCGGTCCACAATATAATGTCGACCTTGCAAGTTAATAAGGTTCATTTAGAAAACAAATTAAACTAATTTGTTTCCAACCCATCATCAATCATGTGGGGTGGGGGGGAATATTGCACACGTGTATAAACACAGCATTCGTACATAATTCTATACGTTAAGTAATTCGGTAATGGTGACACAGAAAGGGATTAGAAAGTAAATAAATACCAATACTGAGCCTTTTAATAATTCCCTTATCATAACGAGCATTGTGATTTCCTTGGCCTAAATGAGAGCCGGCTTATCGTTTAAAATCCCGTAATAGGCCTCCCTTCTTTTTGGAAGAGGGGAAAAAAAAATCGCTCCAATTGCTTTCAACTTTTTTACATTTCTTTTACCAATTACTGAGAAGGGGCTACCATTCGGGACCACTCTATTTCCCCACACGGAGGAGCTGGGAATGAACTACCGAGATAGTCACGTGATCCCGAGCAACCACAGGATATCGGGTTCAAAACTACATATTTATGAATTCTATTCCTTTCTCGAGTTTCAGAGGCGTCCATTATTAGAGAGACTTCCTACAGAAGGTGTGGTCGTGGTGTGCAAGCGACCGTCGAAGAGGAATGAAACCGACAATCTGTCCGCAGTCGAATAATTACGAGACTACTCACGAATAACGTTTATCGTCAGCGTTAAACTCAACGTAACTACTGACCACAACCGGATTCGTACGGGTGGAGGACTTTAAGAGGCGGCGAAATAGTATTTCCGGCTGAATAACGGCACGCGGGTTATGAAACCAACGAAAAATACCTCAGCACATCGACAGCTTTTGACTACTCCAGCCCCGCTGTGGACTTAATTTATTCCTGAAGAACCGCTCTCTTGAGGGGGGGGGGGGGGGAGGAGGCTTGCTATCACAAAGACAAAATAAAAATATCGTATCGCAATAATTAAGAACACGACGAGACTCTAGAAACAAATTCTCGCGAGGCAATGAAGACGATACCCTCAAAATAAAATTTTCAACTTCTGAAGGACGTTGATCTCCGTGACATCGCAGTATCGAGATCACCTATGGCAAGGCACTTCTTTCCTAAAGCATCGAAAGAAACTTCGGTCACGCACGCGCGCTTGAGCCCGGGCACTTTTCATTTCTCCCGTTCTCTCTCAACCACATTTTAAAAGGGAACAAACGAATTTTGGCGCTCCACAACTAAAACGTATTCTTCTCAAAACCTAGTATTCTCCGACAACGTTTGAAAAGAATGTATACAAAAAATCTCTACCAAAAAGTAAAAGAAATCACCCCCACCCCTTCTCCAGTGCAACCAAGATGAATTCTTTTAGTTATATTTATTACATCGCGAGGTCCCATGATATATCTAAAAGAGAAGAATGTTGCTCCCCGAGGTTCTCTTTATAAACCTTCACGTTCATAAATCTGCTTTCTCTCATAAAAGAAAAAGAATGCTTCATTTTTATTTGATATTATAAAAAACGCAAAAATTACGTCTTCACACTCGCTAAACACTAATGAAAGCAACCAAAATGAAAGATTTCTGCATTTTTATCTTACACCGACGATGCTTCAATTCTAAATTCTCCCTTCGAGAATTAATTACACCCACAAAAATTTCACTTTTATATTCTTGATCCCAAAACGCAATCTTAAATGCTTTTGTTCAACTTCAAATGCATTTTCGATGGGCATTTTAAACACACACACACACACACACACACACACACAGAGTACATACATACATATATAAATATGTGTGTGTGTGTGAGAGTGTGTGTGTTTTACACAAGTCCTTGTACAACTTACTTTTTATGTACACATGACAGAAACAAACTGTAAACTGCATATGAAACCATAATTATTAGTTTTTAACCCGACACTGCAAATTTGTAGACCTCAACATAACCGTCATCTATCTCGATACATCGTTCAATCCGATTTTCCAAAGACCCGAAAACATTCTTCAGTTGCTGCCGAGTGATTTCACGAGTTGCATTCGTGATCCTAGCCATAAATTCACCCGAAGAATGGGGGTTTGATACGTAAACGATACTTCTAACGTGGTCCCATAAAAAGTAGTTTAATGGGGGGGGCGGGTCAGGTACATGAGGTGTCCGAGTAAATGGTCCACCTCCACCGATTCACTTCACTTTTTGAAGAACCAACAGTCTACAGATCTACGGAAGCTAAGGCTAACAAAGGTCTTAAGATCCACTCTAAGGTTAGCCCGAGAGAAAGAAGAGAGCACGGGGTTAAAAGAAGAGAATAAGGGGTGAAGTAAGTAGCAAAACCTATCACTCGTGGGTTAACATTCATTCAGAAAAAGAGAGAGAAAGACTCACCATCACCATCATCATCGTCCGCCAGCTACTGCCGACAAGTCGGAAAAATAGTCAAAAAGAATAGGAAAAGGGTGAAAGATGAAAAGAAGTAAAATAAGAACGCTTCAAACCATGCAAACACAGTCTTAACTCAAACACTGTCATACCATGCAAACTACAAACATTCAAGTAAAGAGAGGATAAGAAAAGAGAAAAAAAAAGTATGAAGACTATAACAATAAGTGGGTTAGTTTACGCTACGAGCTACATCTAAGTTCGTGTTAGTCTAATTTTTTTTTTAATATAATTTTGTTGCTGGCATATCACAAGCTGTCATTACTCGTCAACAGACTCAAACTTCGACCATTACCCCCAGAGCTCCTGTTACTAATTTTATTATTATTTTAAAAGACGTTAATATTTTTCAAATGCCTATCTAAACGGGGTTTAAACGTATTAACGCTGGTAGAGTTCACGACGGACGCGAGAAGATTATTCCATTTATCAAATTACTTTAAACGTAAAAAGGTTTTTAGCGATGTTAGTAATGAAACGTCTGCCACGTAATTTAAATCCGTTCAAAAATGAACAATGTCAAAATTTACGTTATCGATTTTATTAACGATTTTGAAAACTTCAATAAGCTCCCCCTTTAATCTCCTAGTTTCGAGTGAATGCGAATCTAACTCTTTAATCCAAAATCTTCATAAAACTTGTTGCGTAGTGCAAATACGGGCACCAAAACTGAACGGCATATTCTAAATGAGGCCTGACTAAGGACTTGTAAAGGGGCAATATAATATTCTTCGATTTAAATTCGAAATTCCGCGCTGTGAAGCCTAACATTCTATTAACTTTTGCGCAAGACTCCAGGCACTAGTTCCTAACTTTTAAATCCTTAGATATGCGTACGCCTAAATCTACTTCCTCGTCAACGCTCGCTAACTGTCTATCATCCATCGTGTACATGTAATTGTTGTTACGAGAAACCATATGCAAAACTTTACATTTGTCTACGTTAAATTGCATCTGCCACTTATCCGTCCACTCCATAATCCAATTCACATCGTCTTGGAGCCTATTGCTATCGCCCACGTTAAGAACTTTACCGCCTATTTCAGTATCGTCCGCGAATTTTGACGTTACTGGTCAACCCTACATTTATGTCGTTAATGTACAATACGAATAGCAATGGGCCTAACACTGAACCCTGTGGGACACCGCTACCTACATCCAACCACCCCGATTCACTACCATTAACAACAACCCTCTGTCTCCTAGCACGAAGCCATCCTCTAACCAGTTAGCTACCTGACCCCGTATACCGTGCGCTTTAATCTTCGCAATTAATCTTCTATGCGGAACTGTATCGAACGCTTTTTTAAAGTCTAAATAAATAACGTCAGCCGCTCTATGCCTATCGTATTCGCGCACTATTTCATTATAAAACTCTAACAAATTAGTTAAACAAGATTTATGGCGTCGAAACCCATGCTGACTACTATTAATCAAATCGCGACTTTCAAAGTGATCGACGATACGATCCCTAACTACGAATTCCAAAAGTTTAGCGACAATTGACGTTAAGCTAATAGGACTATAATTGCTAGCTACTGTGCGGTCGTCTTTTTTAAAAATGGGTGCAACGTTAGCTAATTTGAAGTCTTCAGGAATAATCCCCGCTTCCAGTGACATTAAAAATTTTGGTTAAGGGACCTACGATCAGAGCTGGTCAATAAATACATTGAATGTATTTAAATACTAAATACTAAATACATGGGAGAAATGTATTTAAATACTAAATACATTTTACGAATGTATTTAGATACAAAATACATCAATTGTATTTAAATACATTTGTAAATACATTTTAAATACACACAAATTTTAACATATGCATTCACTAATTCACTAAGCCATGACACGCACACGATAAAGAAATCAACCGCTTTCGACTAAGAGTGGCACACAACTGATTGAACTGACACGTTGAAACATGAACCATGCTGTACTACACTGTCGACGCGTCGTACTGTGCTAGTACAGAACGTGTATTAAACCAGTAAAAGTGTTTACATTTTTATATTTTGAGTATTTAAATACATTGTATTTAAATACTCATTAAAGTATTTAAATACATGAAAAACAATGTATTTATAAATACAGTTCTAAATACACAAAGGTATTTAAATACAAATGTATTTAAATACTGCCCAGCTCTGCCTACGATAACATCTTTCAAATGTCTAGAATAAAGCGCGTCAGGGACTGGAGCCTCGCTAACTTTCAGCTTATCGATATAATTCGCAATCTCATCCTCGTAAACAGTTATTTCATTCAAAATAGTCTCGCTACTAAATGGAACTATATTGTCCACGTCGGGGACATTATTTACGTCTTCTATGGTAAAAACTGTCGCAAAAACGTTGTTAAAAATACCCGCCATTGCCTGAGGGTCGGAAGCCAAAGCGCCGTTAGCGTCCACTAGAGGGCCTATGTTATCTTTTATCGGCTTACGATTAGTGACGTAGTCGAAAAACTACTTCGGATTATGTTTACTATCCGCAGCTACAACTATCTCAAAATTACGCTTAGCATTCCTAACAGATCTTTTAACCTGACGTTTAAGCTCGATATATCTATTAAAGTTAGCTACCGTGCCATTGCACTTATTAAGTCTATACGCTCTGTTACGCTCGTTTATGAACTCACCTATTTCCCTAGTCCACCACTTGGGCCTCATGATTACTAGCGCGCTTGGGCCTACGCGGAATAAACTCTCTTTCGATATTCAAAAAACTTTCTTTAAACGCCTCCCAATGAAAATTTGCGTCATTACCCATAAATAAATTATCCCAGTCCACTATCATCATCCTGTCCACAAAACTATCAAAATTAGCCTACGAAAATCAGGGACTTCTATTACGTTACTATCCTTACTGGTTTCTATCAATAGCTGAAACCTAATAATTTGGTGATCACTACATCCCAAACTCTCACCTACTTCCAAACCTTCGACTATATTTTCGTCGTTCGTCATCACCACTAAGAAGTGTGTAAAATCTAGTATCGGTATCGAGGGGGTGAACTGGAGGTCTATAAACAACAACGAAATTAAAGCTAATACTACGAGCCCTAACTTCAATGCATATCGCATTAATTGCTGCCGGAAGATCTATCTTAACCTCGATAGCCCTAAGGGAATTACGAATGTACAACAGAACGCCGCCACCAATCCTATGTAACCTATCATTAGTAAAAAGTTTAAAACCAGCTATATCAAGTTCCCCCAACAAGTCCCGCGTCACGGTATTTAACCACGTTTCGGTAATAGCAACTATATCATAGTTACCGGAATAAATTATCGCCTTAAATTCGTTCAATTTATTTCTAATACTACGCACGTTCCAATAAAAGACGTTTAAATTATTTTTTACCACGGATCGGCGTTTTAAACTATTTTTCACGTCGGGCCGGCGTTTCCCGGACCCACAATGTTTAAAGAGGGCTTCGACCTATACAGCTTTCGAACGTTCTCATCGATTAACCTACCTAGCCTAGCATTCCATATTTCATTGAAATGAACCCCATCTTTTATAAAAAGGCTAGGATCACAAATTCTGACCACAGCTTTACGAAGGGTACATTTTCCTGAGCACAAATCTCTTCTAGTTTAGTGTTAAAAAATATTGTTTTTGACGTAATCCTAAAATTTAAACCGTGCCTAGGGTAATACCTAGAACTAAATACCTATCTGACCTTGCCTTCAGGGACCTAATTAACCCCCTATATCTCTCCAAAAGGTCAGGCACTCTCGTATCGGGCCTATACGAGTCGTTGCGTCCTACCATCGTCACTAACATCGAGTGACGGGAGGCAACATCAATCCTATCTACTTCGTCACTAATTCCGTCAACCCTGGCCCCTGGTAGACAGACCCTCCTCCTCTTCGTTGGATTCCGTTCAACGAACTCCTTATTCATATGATAAAATAGTTTCCCCCTCGTTCACATCCCTATCCAACTGGCCTAGCTCCACCCTCAACTTCTCTAAATCCCTCCCCATCTACTAATCTCGGACCAACCTTAACCCCTTCCTCAACTCTGTCTAACCTTCCCAATAAGCTACCTATACTGGGAACTAGGTTCCTAACCTCACCCTTCAACTTACTAACGTCTTCAACGTTAGTATAGGTTCGGCCTTCGTCTATGGAGAACGTTATATTTATTACATTTATTACTCTGCAATATTGCAGAATTTCTTTATCCCTCAACTAAAATGATTAAATCTTTCAGTAAGATGGTGTTCCCTACTACTATGCTTTGAATGTATGATAGTTTTCGAATAAAGTCTTCCCAGCCAACACACACACACACACACACACACACAAATGCCTACCACCTACCATACATGCAGTCCTCGCCAATCTTTTTTCCATAGCCGACCATTGCTTCTCCCAACACTCCTTCTGGTTGTGGGTAAGTGGCAGCCTTCGCCTGCCCAGAAAGCTTCGAAATGCCTTTAACCGCCGACATCTTTGCCCTTGACGCTGGATTCGGATGGAGGAACTCTTTGGTCTTGAGCTGGATGTCCTCAACGAGTTCGCACATGATATCCGTTTTCTAAAAAGGAAGAAAACCAACACTTACTTAATGATCTTCACCAACAGCAACGTTTTAACCGCCAATTGCATTAAACAAAAGTTCATTATTATTATTATTATTATTATTATTATTCAATGGATTTCACCATGAAATACAATGTGTAACTAACTCAATTTGGCCGTTCACAATTAAAAAATAATTAAATTTTTTTTTTTTTTTAAGTAACCTAAAATCCTGTAATGACTATATGAGACGTCGCCAATAATCGTAACGCCTCGTATTTTATGCCAACATTTTAATAATAAATTTAGTTTTTCGTAAAGCGTTCCACGTTATTTGGTTTGGCAAAAGAGCCAAATTCGGCTCGCTCACAGTGCACATTTTGCCGTCATGCCCCGCAGGATAACGCAAGGCCTCGAAATGAGACACATTCTCGTTTCATTAAAATGGAAACGTACTCAATTGATAGTTGGACCGTCTTCCGCGTCAGATGATGTAGCGACTCATATAATTCGAGGCACACGTCAAGCTAAAGGTCCTTCCGTCGCATGACCTTTGCCGTTACGAAAGACACTAAATAAACCCAAAATACACACACACACATATATATATATATATATACTATATATATATATATACTGGGAAATCGTTACGCAATGAGTCACGGACGCTGTCTTCGTGTATAAAAACTAATTAAAACCACAAATAACTCCACAGTGTAACAGACTGTCGAGGGGAAAGAAAACGGTTCGACATCTCTCAAACGTAAGTCTACCGCAAAACAATACAGAAATTCATTTCCAGTTTACTGATATATAATATATATACAGTATATATATATTATATAATATATATATATATATATATATGTTGTGTGTGTGTATAAAGAACTACGCTTGTGTAGAAGAACGTTCCGCACAAGATGAGGAGGAAGAACGAACAAATGAAAAATGGTTACCACCCGGGAATCGAACCCGGGATCTTCCGATTGCCGGTCAGATATGCTATCCACTACACCATGGGCCTCGATTAATCAAATGTCGTAATTCTCCTACATACGAACAGAAAATGCCATGAGGGGGCACCTTCGCATATATATATAATGAGGGGTCGCGCGTCTTAACGTACCTAAGCGCCACAACAGGCGAAACCGTGTTTTTGATGGATATCACTATTTTCACCCTTCCTCTATCGCGTGGTTTGGGTTATAATGACCTTACGACACGAAGTATGGTTGAAAACCTTATGAAGCGAACTACTTTTTTCACCTCTATCGCCAGCTGGGATCTGCCGCCCAGATGTGATGCGCGTCTTAAGGCCCCAATATCTCGTTCAACTGGTGGGAGGTGATGGGGGTGGGACGCTCGGTCTTTGGGTGGCAGGAACAGCAAGAGGAGCGCCTGCCAATAAAAACATGGCAGCCACGCCGCTCTGCTTGCTGATTGGCCACCCGCTCCACGCGCCGAGAGGGACACGACCAGGGTTGCCAGATTTGTCCGTTTCCGGACAAATTGTCCTTTTTAAGACCCGTTTGTCCTGGAAAAATTAAAATTAACCGGACAGCCTAAACTGTCCGGATTCTGTCCGATTTGAGGCACTGTTAATTCTTAATTAAATTTCTTAGAACAAAAGCGGTTAACGATTAAAACAAATTTTGCAGACCATAAATGGTTTACCAATGACTTCCCATAATATATACTCTACCTAGTTTGTTGATATGAATAAAAAAGCGAAATATCACAGAATAAACAGTGATACAGTGCAGTGAAAAAAAAATTGAAGTTTTATTTTCATTTCATCCAAAACTGAGAGAGCGAGAAAATTTAGGTTTATTGAAATTTAATTTTTATTGCATGAGAACAGTAGGGTCAAAATAGCTTCAAATTTACTGAAACCGCCTTTTCTGTCGTGTTATAACTTGAGTACTTAATTGATTTCAAACTTTTCGTTCTTTGTCTCAAAATTTAACATTTCTTTTAGATTCACAATATTTACGTATTGTTTTGAGCGAAAGTTATTTTGAATTATGAATTATTCGTTGACAGTTGACCATCGTCCAGCTTATGAAGTTATGACTTATGAAATTATGAATGATTAGTTGTAAATGCGTGGGCGAGATCAATTCCCAAATCAAGAGATTCCAAAAAATCCAGTTGACTTTTGGGTACATGTTTTAAATTATAAAAATGCTGCTGGTGAAAAATGCTATTATGAACTCGCAAAAATTGCGTTGGATGCATATTGCATTCCAGTCAGCACAGCCTTTGTAGAGAGAATTTTCTCCGACGTTACAAATGTGAAAAACAAAGCAAGGAATAGAATGTCAACTGAAAATTTAGATGCGATCTTGCGTATAAGGTCACAAATGAGTATTGCTGCAAAGATTTCACTGTGACTGAAAAAATGTTCAGCCTTTTTAACAGTAAAATGTATGAGCAAACCCCTAACGATACTACGATCAAACCAAGCGTAACTGCTGCAGGAAGCAATGAAAATGAAGAAGTGGAGTCATTCGAAGAAATTATTTCTATATAATTTTAAAAGGTATGTAATATTAAATAATTTTTCTTGTTTTATTCATTAAACTATCTCGTGTATAGCCACATAAAGGTTTGTCCGTTTTTTATGTTAAATATGCCTTGAATGTCCGTTTTTTTAAATGTTCTGACCGTTTTTACAAAAAATAATTTGGCAACCCTGGACACAACACAAAAGTCCCACCAGTACCTTAAGACTCGCATTGCTATTAGCAGGCGTCCTGTGTTCGTGCTCATATTGCTGAATATTGCGTGGATTATTCTATTCACCCGGCTTCTATTATCAACGTGTGCAGCAATGTCTCACCGTGCTAGTGATGAAAAATCAATGGAATCATTCTGTGCCAGAAATCGCACCCAAAGTTCGACATAAAAATAAAAAAAAAATAAAATAAAAAAATAAATAAAATATGAAAATCTATTCCAAAAACTCTTCAACATCTTCATTAGCACACTTAGAACTCTAATTTAGCCAAAAATGAACATTCTAGCTCAATTAATAACAGAGATACTATTGCCAGAATATTGCTGAACTTTGGATGCGATTTCTGGCGAATTTTAATTTTGGCGCTTAGTTATTTAATCCAATCACTCCATACTGTGGCAAAATCGAAGCGTGCAAGCAAATGTTTGCTGATGGGACCTGATGACCTAATATAATCCCACCTTCGTCTTATGAAAATGAAAAATGCAAGTTCAGAAAGCATATTTCTCGACATTTCGGTGAATCTCGAAGATAAAAAAGTGTTTTTACCCATTTCTCTAATGAACTGAACGTACTCGAAACGGAAAAAAATAATTCGAGTTTCGAAACGACGAAAAATGCATCTACGCTGCGCCCAAAACAAAGAAATTAATAACGCTTTCAGGGAACAAAAAAAACAAAAAAAAAAAAAAAAACTTCCGACTGATGCGCGCCAAGTTCATTCTCATTTATTTCGTCTTCACGGAAGTAAATCTGATTATCTGCAATGATTCTTCTAATGGAGATTTAGACAACGAAAAACCATCCTCACTCTATCATCTGCACCGATTTCAATCAAAGTTTACAATCATCTCTAAACTTCATATATTATATTATATTATTATATTATATATTATATACATTCAACTGCAAAGAACACGCAGTATAAATAACGTAAAGAAACGACGCTTGTATAGGAGATATTCCGCGCAAGACGAGAGAGAGAGAACGGAACAAATGAAAAAATGAGGTAACCACCTGGGAATCGAACCCGGGATCTTCCGATTGCCGGTCAGACGCGATACCATTACACCATGGACCTCACTCTTCCAAATGCCGTAATTCTTCTACATACTCGCAGAAACCAATGCCCCAAGGGGGCACCTCCCGCATGCCGTAACATTATATACATTCAACTGCAAAGAACACGCAGTATAAATAACGTAAAGAAACGACGCTTGTATAGGAGATATTCCGCGCAAGACGAGAGAGAGAGAACGGAACAAATGAAAAAATGAGGTAACCACCTGGGAATCGAACCCGGTGGTTTCTGCATTGGTTTCTGCGAGTATGTAGAAGAATTACGGCATTTGGAAGAGTGAGGTCCATGGTGTAATGGTATCGCGTCTGACCGGCAATCGGAAGATCCCGGGTTCGATTCCCAGGTGGTTACCTCATTTTTTCATTTGTTCCGTTCTCTCTCTCTCGTCTTGCGCGGAATATCTCCTATACAAGCGTCGTTTCTTTACATTATATATTATATATATATATACCTTTGGTGAGCTTCCGCCCGAATTGTTCATTCTGACGAAGGTCAAGCTTTTCACTCCACCTTAGACCTACAGTTTAACGTGGAATCCGAACCACGCCCATCAGCAGCCCAACGTCTTAACCACTAGGCCACCTAGGGCACCCATTTATCTACCAACCACTTTCTTTTATTGTGTGGAAGGATGAACATCTGGGTTTTACTGCGCGACGGCTGCCGTCTGGTCTCATATATATTATATATATATATATATATATATATATATATGAAAATTATTTCACGAAAGTAACACGTGGTTTTATTCATCATATACAGCGTGTCCCAAAGAAATGTATACCCACTTTGTTCGATAATACCAGCTATAAGGATAATAAATATATTACTTTTTATATGTTTTTTAATAAAGAATTTTCTCCTGAATCTAAATGTAATTATTTTTATTAAAAATTGAAAAACAAAAAAGTTACAGATGTTTAAATTATAATTATTATTTTCGAGACTTCATGTGCGATATTTTCTAATATTTTAACCGACTGTTTTGAGATACTTATGTTTAGTGTTGATAGTGAAGCATAACTGTTGTAATTATTAGTTAATTGAAAAATTTTACAAATTCCATGGTTAAATGACACTTTATCTAAGATGTTCAAATTGTCGTTAGAAAAGAACAAACGTCGCAGAGTTATAAGATGTTAGATAAGGTTAGAGCAAAACACTAGTCTTGCCTAATTAGAACTCAACGAAATGGCTAGGCTAAGCTAGGCACTAAACATAAGTATCTCAACACAGTCGGTTAAAAGGCAGGCCAGGCCATAAAAAAAAATTAGAAAATATCGCACATGAAGTCTCGAAAATAATAATTCTAATTTAAAACATCTAACTTTTTTGTTCTTCAATTTTTAATAAAAATAATTACATATTTAGATTCAGGAGAAAATTCTTTATTAAAAAAAACATATAAAAAGTAATATATTTATTATCCTCATAGCTGGTATTATCGAACAAAGTGGGTATACATTTCTTTGGGACACGCTGTATATATATATATATATATACATACCGGACAAAAAATTAGTCACCCCTCTCAGAATGTACCTAATAACGTGTGACGGCGCCTCTGGCCTTGATAACCGCACGAATCCGGCGAGGCAGAGACTCTACGAGGTTGTGCATGTACTGAACATCGATTTGCTGCCACTCGTTCATCAGCCGGTCCCGAAGTTCCGCCAGAGTCCGTGGGTGTCTATTCCTGCGCTTCACTTTCTGTTTCCAGCCTGAACAACACCTTCGACGCATTCAGGATTAAAGGCTTCATTGGACCTGCGATGTACTCGTCACCTCCCATCATTGGAGAACAAACAAAAACGGGACTCATCGGACCAAATTACACGTTTCCAATCTGCCGCAGTCCAGTTTTTGTGCCTCTGAGCCCATTCATAACGTGCCAATTTGTGACTTGCTGTTAACAGCGGCCTCTTCCGTGGTACCCTGCTCCAGATGTCCATCGCATGCAGTTCTCGTCGCAATGTCCGTTCGGAAATTGGTCGCTGGAGAACCTCATTGGTTTCTTGGAGCAATTGTTCTCTGGTTTGAAAACGATTTGCAGTTACTAGACGAGAAACATGGCGGCGGCCCCTATTGTCGAGAATTGTTTTCCGGCCACAGTTACGCCGTCGATTGTCAGTTGATTGCGAACTACACCACTCTTTGTAAACTCGCTGGACAGTACGCGTTGACACACCAACAAATTGGGCTACTTCAGACATTTTGTGTCCGTGGGCTCTGCCAAACACGATGGCTCCTTTTTGCCACTGAGTAACGTCTGCCTCACGACCCATTTTGCAGACTATATCCAACACACACTTTGTTCTTCACCACCTCACGAAACAGATCTGATCCTGTGTGCTACGTCACCGCTACTTGTCACTTACCAATGCTACATCAGCGCCCTCTGTGTGACCTTCAACTTCCTACTATCGGTGCTATTAGGGGTGACTAATTTTTTGTCCGGTGTGCTTATATATTATATATATATATATATATATATATATATATATATATATATATATATATATATATAGTTCCGTAAGTCCGGCATCATAGGAGAAATTCATATTTTTCTATTTCTACAAACCATAATGTCTGTGAGCAAGGAAGAACGAATCCAGATAACTCTACTCAGGAAATCGGAGTCAAAGAGAGGCCGCTGCTGAATTTAACAGACTGCATCCAGACCGCGAGCCAATAACAGAGAGTTGTGTTAGCAGACTTGTTGCAAAGTTTAAGGAAACAGGATCCATAGAAGATAAACCACGCAGTAGACCTTCAAGGAGGTCCACTGACGATGATACAGCGACTGCTATCCTGGCTCATTTTAACAGAAGTCCCAATAAGTCTCTTCGGCGAGTCCGCCGAGACAGGAGTGTCGAAAAGTAGCATCCATCGCATTCTTCAGGCTCACAAATGGCATCCATATAAACTTCAGATCCTACAGAAATTAAGCGATGATGATGATGATGATGATCCCGACCGGCGGATGGAATTTTGTGAATGGGCTACGGAACAATATGCTCGGGATGCCAATTTCCCGTCCACCACTGTGTTCAGTGACGAGGCTGTTTTTTATGGAAATGGTGAGGTAAATCGACAGAACACCCGCTACTGGTCTCAAAACAACCCTCACTGGTATACCTCTTCAAAGGAACAAGGTGCATCTCGGGTGATGGTATGGCGTGGCATTTGGAAGGATCGCATCATAGGCACCCTCTTTTTCGATGAACATGTCACTGGAGGCACCTACCTACGTATGCTCAAGGAAGAAGCATTTCCCAGTGTCTTGAACGAAGAAGGAAATTTCCCAACATGGTTCCAGCAAGACGGCTCTCCTGCACATTACAGCACCCAAGTAAGGGAATACCTGTACCAACAATTCCCTGGTCATTGAATAGGACGTCGAAGGCCTGTGGAATGGCCAGCTAGAAGCCCGGATCTCACGCCACTAGATTTTTATCTCTGGGGCCACTTGAAAGCGCTGGTATACGCGGAGAAAATTAGGTGTGTTGAACATTTGCGGCAGCGCATTATTGGGGCATGTAACACCATTACTCCTGACATCATTCACCGTGTGCTTGCTGACTGGGTATCACGTCTGAATTTGTGTATTGAAAACAATGGTGGACATATTGAGCACGTTCTGTAAATAAAAGCTTTTGTTTTGCCTTTTTTTATTATTATTCCTATGATGCCGGACTTACGGGACATCCTGTGTATATATATATTACACAACAGCGTTGGTGGAGTGGTTAGCGTCGCTGACTAAGAATCCATTGGCCCCGGGTTCGAGACTTGGTGACGGCAGCCGGCGCGCAGCAAAACCAAAATGTTCATTCTTCCATACAATAAAGAAAGTGATAGGTAGATAAATGGGTACCCTGGGTAGCCTAGTGGTTAAGATGCTGGGCTGCTGGTGGGGCGTGGTTCGGATTCCACGTTAAACTGTAGGTCTAAGGTGGAGTGGAAAGCTTTACTTTCGTCAGAATAAACAATTTGGGCGGAAACAAACCAAAGCTATATACAGGGTGTTTCACAACCGGTCTGTCATACTTTGGGTGGGGGGGATATCGAGTAAAAAAGTTAATACAACATCGGTGCTATTTCTAACCGTTGCGGAGCTTACTGATGTTTTAAGGTGCACAGAAAAAAATAAACGTATTAATCCGATATATTTATTGCTACATTTTATGAGATACACCTTATAAATGTTGAAAATGTCCGCCTCGGTTTTCAATGCACAGCCTTGCTCGTTCCAAACAAGAGTCCACTGTCCATTGAATCATTTCAAGGTGTTATCGTATGTAAGCAGCGGCATTCATAATCCGACGCAAGAGTTCCTCTCTTGCTTGGACTTTGGTCTTTTAGATCATCTCTTTCATAACGCCCCATAAAAAGAAATCTAAAGGGGTTAAATCCAGGGCTGTGGAGTCGGTGATAAAATTTGCCGACTCCAGAAATCTGACTTGCATAATTACGACTCCGACGGAATGTTAAGGCCAAATTGATTACGATTAGTTTTATTAGGCCAATGGAGATTCATAAACAAGGCATTTCGTCACCACCACATGACTCATCAGGGTATTTAGTGGCTATAACTATGCCTTAATGGCTTTTTTTCTCTTTATTCAAAAATTACAATAAATCCCAAAATACAAACTGATTGAAGCTTAAACAAAATAAGATTATTATTGGTTTAGCAAATTAATAAGATGTTTTTGTATTATAAAGATCCGTAACAAAATTTACTAACCTAAACTGAATTTGTTCTTAAAAAAAGGATGGCTTCCATTAAATCTTCTTTCAGTGATGCTTATCAAAATTATCAAATTGAAATCTAAAAATCTGAAAAAGATTTAGGGTTGCTAGTACAAAATTTGTAAATTTCCTTATTATTAATTATGTTAATTAATTATAATCCTTATTAATTATAAGCAACTATATTTATATATTATTTATATTTATATATATTATATATTATTTATACTGTATATATTATATATTAAAACATTAGGTTAAATCTATTTTATTCATAAAATTGAGCTAGGCCTAGGCTGCTATGGTAGGCCTGTTCAAAAATCAACTTTTTCTTATTTTCATAGGTTTCTGTACATTTTCCCGTGCTTTTTGACCTGAAAAAGCCGAAAATCACAACTATTTTGACCTAGGGTGTTGGGAAGCATTGCCGGATGGAGCTTTAAATTTTCTGCCTTGAAATCGGCCAAAGCGCCAATTCCGGGGTCCCTTGAATTATGTTTTGCACTTTAACTTTTGATCTAAACAAGATAGAGCAACAAATTAGGTATCAAATGAAAGAGCATAAAATTAATAAATAATAATAATAATAATAATAATAATAATAATAATAATAATACATAATAATAATAATAATTATCTATCATTTTTCAGGAAACAACAGAAACTCAATCAGAATCTAGAAAACCATCTACAAGTTACAACTTCACAATGGCATTAAGCAAGGAGCTGAGGGAGCTCCGTGGGCGCACAGTTGATATCTCAGAACCTCCACGTACTGTCCACAGGCAGGTGTCAACTGGGCCATCTACCAGATCTCTCACTGAAACTTTCCTGGTTGGATACCCTTCAGCTTTTATCAGTGGTTCCCAGCTTCCCACCAACAGACAGGCGTTCCAGTATTTCCTTAATCTTCAGAATTTACCGGAAAATGCAGGGAGGCCCATGGTTCAAGACCTTGCATATGAAACAGTTGAATCTATCATCCCATTCTGGCAGATGGCTAGGATCAAGACAATGACCAAGTACAACGCAATGAAGCTCTTCATGAAACTACATGAGAAACATCGTGCTCTGGTGAAAAGCAAAGGAAGAGCAAGTAACCCTGGAGGAAAAAGAGGAGCATTTGTGCTGGAATTAGACAGCCTGTTCGATATAGGAGCTCCAGATGCAATCCAGGAAATACAGAACAACAGACTGTTATCCAGAGAGAAGAAAGATGAGGATATCAGGTTCTACGAAGACCAAAAGACTGAGAGGAAAGGTCATATGTCTGGTCATGACAACATTTTTGGGACAAGATCCCTGCAGCAAGCAGCGAGGAATGAAAGACTGCAGCATAGACAAGAACAAGGTAAAACTAATTACTTTGAACGTTACAAAAAGTTTTAAGTTTTACTCCATTGCGATATTTAGCATGTACTTAACAATTACTGTCTTAACATGTTGTACTATTTTACAGCTGCAGCAGAACAAGAGGCAGTTGTTCATGTGGATGACATTACCTGGGGTGACTCAACTGACAACGACGCTAACACAGAGGACATGGATTACCATCAGCCTCGTCCTGGATGTTCTCACCATCAAGACACAGTGACTAGTGTGACTTTGACGTTTCCAAGGAAGGTCATGGAATGTGATGTCATCTGCAATACAGCTGATCGTCTTGGTTTATCAGACAATCAAGTTACTGCCATGGTTTCTGCACCTTGAAAGCTGGAGGGGCTGATCTGGATAACTTCATCTCAACCTCAACAACACGTCGCAACAGAATGCTGTCCAGGTATAATATCAGCCAGAGTCACATGTCCAAGTTTTGTGAAAACCCCCCACAGTACGCTGCCTTACACTGGGATGGAAAGTTGCTCAAAGATGTCTTGGGCAGTGAACCTGGAAGTACCTCAGAGACTTTAGCTGTGCTAGTGTCTGGTCCACCTTCATACACTGAAGGAAAGTTATTGGGAGTACCTGTCATCGACAATTCTTCTGGCACAGCTCAGGCTGAGGCTTCAATGGATTTACTGGAGACATGGGAACTTACGGATAATGTTACTGCCCTTGTTTTTGACACTACATCCAGTAACAGTGGAGTTCACAGAGGAGCTGCCAAACTGCTAGAGAAAATGCTGAACAAAAAGGTGTTTTATCTGGCCTGTCGACATCACAACCTGGAAATCCTAGTAGGAGCAGTTTGGGAGAAGCTGTTTGGGAAGGTGAAGGGGCCAGATAATCCCTGGTTTGAGCATCTGAAGGATGTTTGGACGGACTTGTCCAAGGAAAACCCAAAGATGCTGGCTATCAACAGCAAATGGCTGAAGGAAAAGAAGAACAGTGAAGAAATACTCCAAGACATTCTAACAGCAGAAAGGCTTCCAAGAGCCGACTACAGGGAAATGGCTGAACTGACAGTCACTGTTCTTGGAGGAACGCCTCCTCGAGGTATTCACTGGAGTCGACCAGGCGCCATTCATCAGGCCAGATGGATGGCCAGAAACCTGTACTCCATGAAAATGCTGATGTTTGCAGATCAACTTGAGTACGACGAAGACACTGTATCAAAGCTGGAAAGACTCAACACCTTCCTTGCGCTGTTCTACACTCCTGTATGGATGATGTCAATGTCTGCTGCAGATGCTCCCGTGAATGATCTAAGTCTAATCCAGGACATGTTGAAGTACAAGAAAACTGACCCAGAGCTTGCTGATGCAGTACTTAATAAGATGGAAAACCACAAATGGTACCTGACGCAGGAAGTCGTGCCATTTGCCCTGTTCAGCAGTAGATTGAGTGACACATTGAAGCACGACATTGCTGCCCAGTTACATGCCACTGAGAAGCCAGACAGCTTCAGAACAGGAAAGCCTCTATTCCAGTGTCACAGCTAAGACCACCCTGGTTGATCTCATTGGCCCAGAATCACATTTCCTGCTGGACACACTGAACATTGGATCCGAGTGGCTTCTGGAACCTGTCACGTCTTGGCCACAGAATGAGGACTACAGAAAAGCGTTGGACTATGTTAAGAATCTGAAAGCGGTGAATGACATTGCTGAACGTGGTGTCAAGATGATGAGCGACTTTGCAAATGTCATAACAACAGATGCCAAGCAAAGGGACTATCTCCTTCAAGCTGTGGAGTTCAACAGACGCCGCTTTGACAGCTTCAAGAAACAAACTCTCAACAACTGACTGTGTAAATGTCATTATGAAATTAATCATCATGTAATGCTTTCACTTCTTGATCGATTAGACTTGTGACAAAATGTTAATCTCAAATTTGTGTCATGAATAAGGCGCCTTGTCTGCCTTGAGTGTGAGAAAACGAATTTTGTGATATTTCTGAAATCTTTGTATGTACCAATGTGCCATTTCTTGTTCCAAGACTATCATAATTGTATAAGTTAGAAAGAGGATTAAAAACACTTTAATTTGGTGCCTATTTTGTTGCTCTATCTTGTTTAGATAAAAAGTTATAGTGCAAAACATGATTCAAGGGACCCCGGAACTGGTGCTTTTGGCCGATTTCAAGGCAGAAAACTTAAAGCTCCATGCGGCAATGCTTCCCAACAACCTAGGTCAAAATGGTTGTGATTTTCGGCCTTTTCAGGTCAAAAAGCATGGGAAAAAGTACAGAAACCTATGAAAATAAGAAAAAGTTGATTTTTGAACAGGTCTACTGCTATGGTTATAATTGAAGGATTTGCACCGACTCCGACTTCAGCCAACTATGCACTTCCGACTCCGACTCCACTCAAAATTGACCGACTCCTGACTCCACAGCCCTGGTTAAATCCAGAGATCTCGGGGGCCACGATATTGGACCAGCACGACCAATCCAACAATTCCCGTACCGCTGATTCAAGAAATCCGTAACATGACCAAAATGTGGCGGCGTCCCATCGTACTGAAAGAACATCCTGCGCCTTGTCTCCAAGGGCATGTCCTCCATCAAAAGCGGCAATTCGTTCGTCAGGAAGTTCAGATAAATATCAGCAATTAATCGTTGTTCCAAAACGAACAGTTCAATCAGCTGATCTACAATTACACCGCACCAAACATTCACTGAGAGTCGATGTTGAAAGTTTCCTTCAACAATACCGTGAGGATTATCGGCCGACCACAAGTGGGAATTTCGTCCATTGTTAATTCCATCCCGAATGAATTGTGCTTCATCACTGAACAGTACGCGATTAAGAATTTGGCGATGCGTAACCATCCACTGGCAAATTTGAACACGTTTATCGTAATCATCCGGTTGAAGAGCTTGCACACGTTGCAAATGATAGGGATACAAGCCCTCATCATGTATGGTTCGCCATACACGCGATACGGATGCACCAAGTCGTTTAGAAATCCTTCGAACACTGCTAGTTGGGCTACGTTGAACTAGGCCCAGTATGCGCTCCTCCACAGAAACGAGCCTTCGCGTCGTACTACATGCTCTTGGTTACGTGGAACAGTTGTCTCCGTTTCCCTTAATCTCTGGTGTGTGTCACTAAACACTCGCCTGTTCGGTATTCGACGGTTCGGAAAACGTCTTCGGTATTCCACAACTGCCGCTTTGCTGTTACCATCACAGAATCCATAAATGAAACGGATATCAGCGTATTCAGCGGGTGTGAACTGTTGATTCATTTTGATTGTTCATCTTAGCGCAACACAGTGTCTCGTACCACAGATCAGAACCAATTGAAAGAAAAAACTGAGGATTAAGTAGTAACTTAACCAAAACTACCACCAGTGCTGTCATCAATCGAATTACACACAAGTAGGAATTTGTTGTTTGCACATCTTAAAACGTCCGTATCTCGGCAACGGTTGGAAATAGCAACTATGTTGTATTAACTTTTTTACTCGATATCACCCCCGCAAAGTATGGCAGACCGGTTGTGAAGCACCCTGTATAAAACCTTGGTTAACCTTGGTTTTCCTTCCACCCAAACTGTTCATTCTGACGAATGTCAAGCTTGTAAGCTCCACCTTAGACCTAGAGCTTTAAGTGAAATCCGAATCACGACCTACCACCGGCAGTCAGAAATTACAAAGTCCTCGTCCGGACTGACTCGATCTCACGACCTCCCGATCAGCAGCAGCAGCAGCCCAGCGTCTTAACCACGAGGCTACTCAGGGTACCCATTTATTTACCAACCAATTTTATTGTATGGAAGGATGAACAGCTTGGTTTGCTGCGCGGTGACAGCGGTCACCGGTATCGAACCCGGGGCCAGTGGATTCGTAGTCAGCTATGTTAACCACTACACCACCAAGGGTAGGCTTCTCGTTTTCAGGGGTTTTCACTATCCTGATTTTCCGGGACAAAATTGGCCATCGTCCCAGGATCCCGGGACTTCCCGGTTATTGTAAATAAATATGGACAAATAACGATAAATCCCCATATGCGATGTTAGCTACACTACTTACATATGAAAATAAAACGGTTTCAGTTGAATTTCATTTAAAAACTACTTCCATTTTAAAAATATAAAACTTTTTTTTTTTTTTTTTTTTTTTTTTACAAAAAACAAGAAGTTAAATTTTCCGTTAAAAAATTATATTATACACACAGTATATATATATTAGGGCCACTGAATATATTTTGCCCCACCCTTTTTTTAACTAAATAATAGGGCATGGTGCTGAAATGTCTTTTGGGCCGTAAGTTTGAAATTTCTGCGCTTCACATAACCGGATTTTTCCAGTTTGAACCTCCTCTCCTTGTATAAAATCTCTTTTAAACGCTCTTTTAGAAAACCGATGGTTAACGGTTTCGAAAATGGCGTCTGACAGTGATGTGCGTCGTAAACAGAGAGCTGCTATCGAGTTCTTAACCACAGAGAAGAGAACAGTTGGAAATATTCACAAACGTCTACAAAACGTTTACGAAATGATGCTGTTGATCGAAACACAGTTGGACGCTGGTCTAAACGTGCGAGATCATCGGAGAGGGAGAGAGCCAGCCTCGATGATGAACCACGCAGCGGTCTCCCGGCATCGGCTGTGACATCTCACACTGTGCAACGTGCTAACAGCATCATTCGATCAAATCGGCGCGTCACATAGAGAGAGCTAGGAATTAGTGAAGGAAGTGTGAATACGAAAATTCAGCAACTGGGATACTCAAAAGTATGTCCACGGTTTGTTCCTCGCGAACTGACTGAAGATCTACAGAAGCTAAGGCTAACAAAGACCATAAGATCCACTCTAAGGTTAGCCCGAGAGAGAGGAAAGAGTAGGGGGTTAAGAGAAGAAAATAAGGGGTTAAGTAAGTAGCAACACCTATCACTCGTGGGTTAACATTCATTCAGAAAAAGATAAAGACTCACCATCATCATCCGCCGGCCACTGCCGACAAGTCCAAAAAATAGTCGAAGAGAATAGGAAAGGGGTGAAAAATGAAAAGTAGTAAAATAAGAACGCTTACAAACCATGCAAACAGTCTTAACTCACTGTCATACCATACAAACTACAGACATGCAAGTAAGGAGAGGATAAGAAAGGAAAAAAAAAAAGTAGGTAAAGTTAAACAAAAACTGGGTTAGTTTACGCTACGAGCTACATCTACGTTCAGCTGCATCTACGTTCTACGTTCGTTCATTCGTGTTCGATACGAGACAGAAGGGGATGACTTCCTTTCATGAATTGTGACTGGGGATGAGACTCGGGTACACCACTTTGAACCTGAAACAAACGCCAATCCATGGAGTAGCATCACGCAGACTCCCCACGAAAGAAAAAGTTCAAAATGGCTCCCTCTGCAGGAAAGGTTATGGCCACCATCTTCTGAGACATGAAAGGGGTGATTCTGGTGGTCATTATGAAGAAAGGACAAAACAAACAACTCAGAGGCATATATCGCTACCCTACGGAGACTCCAGAGACGTATAACGCGAGTTCGACCGGAGAGAAAACTGGAAGACGTCCTTCTTTTGCACGATAACGTAACACCACACAACAGTTTGCAAACAAGAGAGGCCATCACAAAAATGCGCTTGAATGCGTTACCCCACCCTCCATACATCCCGGATCTGGCACCTTCAGATTTCCATTTGTTTGGGCCAATGAAGGATGCTATTCGTGGAAGAAAGTTTCAGAGTGACGATGAGGTTGTTGAGGAGGTTAAGAGGTGGCTCCAGCGGAACCCATCGGACTTTTACCAGCAAGGAATAAAGGCCCTCGTTTCGAGGTGGAGGAAAGCCGTAGAAAAGGATGGAGACTATGTGGAAAAATAAACTTAAAAAAGGTATGTAACTACTTGTCTACAAAATTTGTGGAACTTACAAGGAAAGTTGGAAAGAAAAAAAAAAAAAAAGGTGGGGCAAAATATGTTGAGTGGCCCTCGTGTGTGTGTGTGTGTGTGTGTGTGTGTGTGTGTGTGTTCCTTACAAGTTAAATATTGAGTTAAAAAAAATAAAATGTTTGCAAAACAAATGAGAGAACAATAACAAAACAAACGTGATGAGTTATCAATTCGATTACGATATACTATAAATCTTTCTTATTTTTTGCAGTAGTTCTTTTAGAAAAGAAAAAGACAATCAATATTGCGATCATTAAGTCGCGTTCGCATCTTCGTTATAAAGAGTCCCGCAGCTGAAAATGCTCTCTCACACTATGAAATAACGTTTTTAGAATACTTTGTAAAACCCGCGAAATCCCGGGATTTAAGGTTATCATTTTCCGCCCGGGATCCCGGTTGAGAAACCGTAACCGAGGCGCATAATGGTTCCTGACTTTCTGGTTCAAAACACCCAGATGCCATCCGTTCTTCCGCGGCATCCCGGACGATTTTCATCTTCCACTAACTTCAAACTGAGTCTATACATTTCTAGTATGAACGCAATAAATGGCGAATGTTTTGTTTCATTTAAAATTTGATTATCTTCACTAGCTTTTCAACTTTGAATTACTTATTTTTGTCATATTCATCAAATTTCGAGACACCCTTACGAGAGGCACCTCGTTTGGGAAACGCTGATCTATACTTCACGTAGAGCGACGAAGGTAGTTTGGGGGTTCTCACTATAAAAGTAAAAAGGTCTTTGGGTAAATGTGAATCAAAATACTATGACGAGGAAAAACTCCCCTCGGATAATGCCTTTAAAGAACAAACAATGAGAAAAAGATGCAAGGGTAAAATTCCCAATAAAAAATGAGAGCAAAGAAGCGTGTACATGTAGGGTGTGTCAATTTTGTCAACTTTTTTCAAATCAATTTTGGTAGTGAAAATATAGTGTCTTTTCATGTCAAAACTTGAAATTGGCCAACCAAAATGAAATAAAATAACCCTTACCTACATCAATTTTACTTTAAAGTTTCAGAAATTGACTTTTACTAAATAATAGGACATAAATTGATTAACTGTTCATCTGTCACAGAATTATCCCACTGATCGCATATGGAGTGTTTTCAAGGTCATATAGTTGTTGTACAATGTACAAGTCACAACATGAATAGAACTGTCCCTCACTCTCAGTTGCCTCTTAGATGTCATAGACGGTGGTTTGCTGTTATCGCTCTTGTACCTACTTCATAGTTATTCTACTAGACGAATACTACAGTTTAACTGTAAGTATGGATTATTGATTATTACAATTATTTATTATCATCATATTCTTCTGTCTAATTATGTTGTAATCCCATGAAATATTTTTTTTGAATTTTAGAACATCGAATGACTAAACCTTGAAACATCATAAATGATATAAAATACTTGTTTTTTTTCTTTCTTTTCAGATATTCCTAAGATGCTAAAATTGAAGACAAGAGGTCAGTCGTCATGCCACTTGAGCCTGTTAGTCGGTACAGGCAAGGAGCTTCCCGTATCAGAACTACCAACGGTGCGAGACATGCTGAGACTAGGGTTACTCCTTCGTGAACAAAATACAAAGGATAGAAGGAACTACACAGAGAAAGAGCTCATAAGGGACTGATTCCCCCTCTTCTGCATCAGTGGAAAAAAGCTAATGTGTTATTCAAACCACCTGTACTCAATCAGTATAGAACTATTGAGCTAAAATTAACAAAGCTGTGGCACAAAGCAGTTGAGACATCACTTGGTAAAGGAAAACTAGCAAAGAAAAATAAATTTCTGCACAAACTTGATACTCTTCTTGACATTTTTAACTGCCAGTGTCCCATAGAGTTGAGTTCTGAAGCCAATTGTTCTCCCTCATGCAGAAGAAAACCTCACCCTCACATTGATTGTCGCTGTCCTCGTGAGAAGAAGATCCCTGGTTTGGAGCTGGCTTTCATAAAGGCGCAGAGAACAAAGGCAGGAGGCCAAGGAAGTATGCAGATTGGTTCGGCAGATTATTCAGAAACCAAAAAACAGATTGTTATTGCTAAGAAAAGAGAAAATCCGAGAGGGGGAAGAAAGGAAGAAAAAGAAGTGAAGAAGCCACCCAAAGAGATGAAGAGCTCTATCAAGAGGTTTATCACTTCTTTGAAAGCTCTTCAGATGGACAGAAAGAAGCAACATCAGATGATAGCTCCAAAATGCCATCTGAACCTTCGCCGAAGAGAATGAAATACAACATTAAAGACATCTCAATCATTGCCCTTGCCAGTATTCGCCACCATACGGGGCTACGAGAGACTGCAGAGATTGCCACTATCGCTTAGATAGATGCAGGCCTCATCAGCCGAGAGGATACATCCTTAGTGATAGATCATAATAAGATAAGAAGAGCACAAGAAAAAATAATGAAGGAAATATCTGATCAGCATGAAAAGATTTGAAGGAGGAAGGTCTCTCTTGCCTTTTGTTTGATGGAAGGAGAGAGAATGGAAGGTAGAGGGAATGCACAAAGTTTCCCGGTCTCATCAAAGAACACTTCTGTGTGTGTTCCGAACCTGGTGGCCGCTATTTGTTTCACTTCGTTCCTGAAGCAGAAGTAGAAGGCAAGAAACATGCAGAGGCAATTGCTGATCAAATAATATGTTGGCTTCAAGAAAGAAGACTTGACAGTTCACTGCAGGCCGTTGGTGGAGACCCCAACTGCGGTGAACACTGGATGGCAAGGCGGTGTTACGACGCATTTAGAGAAAAAACTTGGAAGAAGGCTTGTTTGGATTGTATGTGATTTGCACACAGGGGAACTACCTCTTCGTCGTCTCATCCAGGAACTTGATGGTCCTACAAAGAGCAACAAGTGGTCAGGCCCCCTTGGCAACATGCTAGATGAAGCAACGGAATTAGAAATAAATACGAAATTTCCAAAGGTCGAAGTAGGCCCTCCCCTTCCAGTGTTGTCTGAAGAAGTTATCAAAGACCTCAGCACGGATCAATCTTACGCTTATCGTATTGTTCAAGCAATCAGATCAGGAGAGTTGCCTCAAAATCTGGCTCTCTTGGAGATTGGACCCGTAAGTCACAGTCGTTGGTTAACTACAGCGATTCGTTTCTGCATGATTTGGGTTTCCAAACATGCACTGAAGGGCAAAATGCTACAGTAATTGATGTTGATTGTTGAATTTATTATTGGATTTTATCTTCCTCACTGGTTCAATGTAAAACTTAATCCAATGTGGATGGAGGGGCCCAACCACATCTTGTTTCAATTACAGCTACTGAGAACCCAAAGGAAAGTAGTGGTGGACATCGTGTTACCTGTGGTGAGAAGGTCCGCTTGGTACGCTAGGCCAGAGGCAGTTTTGCAAGCAATACTCTGCAGCCAATGTACCAAAGAGCGAACTGAGGCTGTGGAAATCATTCTAAAGCTTAGAGGAACATCACTAGATGATGACCAGCTGGGAGACTGCTCTGTTCAGACAAGGAAGGTACCTCCGATAAACGTCAATGCCACGAAATTGTCAGAATTAGTTAACTTGAGTTCGGAAGTTTTGGAGCCACCACTGACAACATGTATAACAAACAAAGATTTAACACAACTTAAAGAGGCCCCAATGCAAGTGCCAAAGTGGCCTTCTCACACTCAGAGTGTGGAGAGAGGTGTGAAAATGGTCACAGAAGCAGCTAGTAAAGTTTAGTCACGAGAGGCGAGAAGGCTACATCAAAGCGCAAGTAGCAAGCCGAATGCTGATGTCAAGGAACCGCAGCAAAAAGGACATGACTGCATTGGTTACTTTCAAATAAAGACTGAATGATATCTTATTGCCACTTTAAATGTTGATAGGATGTTTGCGCACATTTGTTATTTTGTTACGAATTTACAGAAAAATTGAATTTTTTTTAATTAAAATTGATGTAGGTAGGAGTTATTTTTTATTGTTTTTGAGCAAGGATATTATTTTGTTTGCCAAATGATTACATTAAATTGATACCAAATCACATGATTTTCAATTTAGTCATTTCACCCCCAAAATTGACACCCTAGTGTACAGTCGTAAATGCAAGATTCATTGCGTGATTTAAACATTGATTTAAATGTCATAATAAATAATAAAATTAATTGTGAAATTAGGCTCGTACGGTCCAGTACGCCGAACCGGAAAGAAATGAACATCCGATACGGCGTACGGTAAAAATCTTTTGTATTTCTTGTTCTAAGACTAAGTAACCACTTAAAAAAAAACAACGTTATTTTCCTTCTAAAAAAGTTTAATTAATTATTAAAAAAAAGTCTCGTACCAGCTTATGACTAGATTTATTTAAATGAAAAAGATGAAAGAGGGAGTAAGGAATAAAATCTACTTCCACTACTGGATGGAAAACAAACAGAAATAACAATGTAACATAACCAAATTAAAAAGTATCCACCGAGCGAATACTCGAGGGGAAATTTTTTTTTGTTTTCGGTCAAACAACAATTTCTGCAATTATTCAACATATTTGAGGGGTCGCGCGTCTTAAGTACCTAAGCGCCACCACAGGCGAAAACGTGTTTTTGATGGATATCATTATTTTCACCCTTCCTCTATCACGTGGTTTGGGTTATAATGACCTTATGACACTAGAAGTATGGTTGAAAACCTTATGAAGCGAACTACTTTTTTCACCTCTATCGCTAGCCAAAAGTTCACCCAAAATTCGGCATAATAAGAAAATAAAAAAATTTAAAAAAATACATATAAAATATGAAAATCTATTCCAAAAACTCATCATCTTCATTAGCGTACTTAGAACTCTAATTTAGCCAAAAATGAACGTTCTAGCTCAATTAATAACAGATATACTATTGCCAGAATAGTGCTGAACTTTGGAGGCGATTACTGACGAATTTTAATTTTGGCGCTTAGGTACCTTAAGACACGGGACCTCATTTTTACTCACTGAAATTCTACCCAAAAGTAATTAATTTAAAAAAAAAGGCCGCAAAATCTGGTAAACTGATTTTCAGTTACGTCATCAATGTTGTTAACTAGAAAATGACTATTTATCAACATGATCAAACAAAGGCATTTCTAACAAAATGTCGGATCAGAACCAAGATTAATTATGAAGTAAAATATATACGTCAGCTGGTGAAGATTGACCGCCTGATAAAACTCTGTTACTTAGTTTTAATAACAGCAGCAGCAGCTTTGAATGATAAATGAAAACGACAGAAGAAAGATTATATGTTCGAATATAATGTAGTGCACGAGTGTCGTGAGATTTCGAAAACCACAGCAATTAAATCGTGACGCATCTGAATTTAACAAAACGTTACCAACTTCCCTTTTACGTCTCAAGAAAAGACGAAGTCGTCGTCTTCTTCCCGACGATTAGTGAATAATTCAAAATGAACTCCACCCATACTACGAATTCTCTTTCCAAAACTAAAAGATCGGGAAGCGCCACCCATACATAACTACTGTCAGGCCGGTCGCACGCAGGACCGTCTCGCGACTCACGACTGGGATCGTGACGATTTTACATTGACAGAATGGGAGCCCCGCACAGTGGAGCGACCGCGACGCGATTCCCCCGAGAAATCCCCAGAAATACGATCCTGCGCGCGGTCGGCCTTGATGCTACAACACAAGTTAAAGAGATAAAAAAAGGGATTGGACTTTCTTTGTACAGCAAATGAGAAACAAATAAAATACAAACTCCAAATCAAGTCCTATCTATATCTATATCTCTCTCTCTATCTCTCTTCCAACATGGTGATTCGATCAATTAAGGAGAATCCATTAAATAACTATTCTGAAAATAAAATATAAAAAAATCACCCTCGTAAAATGAACGTTCCCCTCAACAGTATCCCGAATCACGAATTTAAAGAAGAATCACCTAAAATTTGAAAGTTAATGCTGGCAATGGATGAAGGACAGATTCGGTTAATTTATAAATGATTTTACCAAATATCCATCCACTAACGATGATTCAGCGATCATAATATTCATAAGTCATCTACAGATTCGAGAGAGCCCCCCGGAAATGAAATCCACAAAATGTCAACGATGCTCCGAAAACTCTCGTTGAAACACGACAAACTTGCAGAATAATAATATCCAAAAATCTAGTGAAGTTCCAGAAATTAATGTTCTTCAGTCTAATAATGAACTAATAGTAAACATATACAATAAAAATCCAAAGTACGGGGAAGAAAAACTTAGGACAATCGATGCTAATAATAATAATGCTAATGCTAATAATAATATGCTAATGCTAATAATAATAATAATAATAATAATATAAATAAACTGTAGTTATCATACAGGGTGGGCCGTAAGTTTCCATACATAGGAAAATTTAAACGTTGTTTTTATGTTTCAGATACCCTAAGAATATGCGTTTAAGATCTTGTTTACTGATGAAGCAAATTTTTACGTCAATGGAGAGGTTAATCGGCAAAACATACGTTATTGGAGTAATGCTAACCCTAACTGGCTGAGTCCGACGAAGATGCAAGGTGCCGGTAAAGTGATGGTGTGGGCCGGGATATGGGGTGACAGAATTATTGGACCAATTTTTGTCAGTGGAAATCTTAATGCCGAAAGGTATCTTAACATGTTGCAAGAAGAGATTTTCCCATCCCTGCTAAACGAGGAAGGTAATTTCCCAGTTTACTTCCAGCAAGATGGAGCTCCACCTCATTATGGTCTTCACGTGCGTCGGTATTTGGATCAGCAGCAGTTTCCGGATGCTTGGATTGGTCGGCGTGGTCCTGTGGAGTGGCCTCCCAGATCCCCAGATCTCACCCCCCTTGATTTCTATCTTTGGGGGCACTTGAAGGCCATGGTGTATCAGGAAAAGATACGAGACATAAATCATCTAAAGGAACGTATCACCAACGCCATTACAAGCATAACGTCAACTGTGCTAATGCGTGTTCATCAACAGTGGGGAACACGTATTGAAATGTGTTTTCAAAACAATGGCAACCATGTAAAGCATATTATATAAATAAAAATGGTTGTCCATAAAAAAATGTTTATTTTTCCTATGTATGGAAACTTACGGCCCACCCTGTAGAATAGCCGATCTTTTAAATATTTACATATTCAGTAAATAAAAGGAGATTTTTAGCGTTTAACATTGACTACCAATGTCACTTTTTATAAATACACGCTCTGGGAAAAACATTATACAGGGTGTCCATAAAGTCACGCATCATAGGAACATGAGCAATGTCTGTCTATTTGTCTCCATCAGGCCAAATATGTTGAGGAACATTCAAAGAAAACTGCTTTTTCGTTCGCAAACATGTTTTGAGATTGGTGGGAATCATTTCTAACATAAATAAAACAAAATAAATAAATAAAAATAAACAAACAATAAAAATGGGGTCCCGCGTCTTAAGGTACCTACGCGCCAAAATTAAAATTCGTCAGAAATCGCCTCCAAAGTTCAGCAATATTCTGGCAATAGTCTGTGTTATTAATTGAGCTAGAACGTTCATTTTTGGCTAAATTAGAGTTCTGAGTATGCTAATGAAGATGTTGAGGAGTTTTTGGAATAGATTTTCATATTTTATATATATTTCTTATAATTTTTTTATTTTCTTATGTCGAACTTTGGGTGCGATTTCTGGCACAAAATGATTCCATTGATTTTTCATCACTAGCACGGTGAGACATTGCTGCACACGTTGATAATAGTTAGAAGCCGGGTGAATAGAATAATCCACGCAATATTCACCAATATGAGCACGAACACAGGACGCCTGCTAACAGCAACGCGAGTCTTAAGGTTGTGGAAAATTTGGGAGTACCGAAATGGAAGACCACCCTAATCTTGGATAAGCCATATTGACATTCAAAAATAATAATAATAATAAAGTAAATCAGAAGAACTTGAACTCTCGCTGAGAAAAATTAAAGAGAGACCAACGAAGAAACAAATATGGAATGAAAAGAAAAAAAGATCCCATAGCTAGAAATGGCAACATGGTTTTGGGAAGAAGAAAAAGATCGGGATAAGCATGATAATTGATAAGCATAATAACTGGGAGGACGGGCAGGGGCGAGACGAAAGAAGCCGGAATAAAAGTGTTCATTATTAGTGTCAAGAAATAAAACTTCTATAAAATTTCAAGGTAAGAAGAAGTTCATAAATTTCCCTTCGGTTATTAAATTTAGGTTAAATAAGCTGACATTTTAGTTGTTATTGTTTAACAGAAGAGTATGGAAGTCCTGTTTATGAACAAATAGCTAGGCTGGTTCATCTTTAGCCTAGGTCTTCCATCTCCAAAGTAGCCTAGGTTGTGTTTAGGCTACTCGGTTGGAGCAGGACCTATTTTTTCCATAAGGTGCTGGTGGGATGTTTGTGTCGTGTCCCTCTCGGCGCGTGGAGCGGGTGGCCAATCAGAAAGCAGAGCAGCGTGGCTGCCATGTTTTCATTGGCTCGCGCTCCTCCTGCTGTTCCCGCCACCCAGAGACCGAGGGTCCCACCCCCACCCCCATCAGTTGAACGAGATATTGGGGCCTTAAGACGCGCATCACATCTGGGCGGCAGAGCCCAGCTGGCGATAGAGGTGAAAAAAGTAGTTCGCTTCATAAGGTTTCCAACCATACTTCTAGTGTCGTAAGGTCATTATAACCCAAACCACGCGATAGAGGAAGGGTGAAAATAATGATATCCATCAAAAACACGTTTTCGCCTGTGGTGGCGCTTAGGTACGTTAAGACGCCCGACCCCTCAAATGTATTTTCCTATGTATGATGCGTGACTTTATGGACAACCTCTATATTAAATTCTGAGCTTAAAACTGAACACAGTATTTTTCTGTACACTTTTAAATAATTTTACAACACGTTGTGATGATATATTTGAATAATAATAATAATAATAATAACAATAACAATAACAGTAGAATTTATTAAAGCTTTTTGAATAAATGGCGTCACAACCACTCTCATTGTTGTTGTTACTATAATTTATGATTTAAAAACATTAATACCCTATACACGTGTGTGTGTGTGTGTGTGTGTGTGTGTGTGTGTGTGTGTAACTCCAATGTCCATACGTACGATGGTTGATCTGAAAGTATCCAGACAACGGAGATAGATTTTGTAAATGTACGTGAATACTTTGAAACCAAGCTTCGTCCACCGTATGCATAAGCGTGACAAAATTGTCCCTAAATGGCACTCGTGTTTTCCTCTTACTGCTCCGCCATCGCGCGCACATACGCACAATCGGTTAAATGCATCGAATTAAGTATGGGTTGAGGGGAACCTGGGCTGCAGCTTTTTGTTTAGAGCAGTTCACTCCGTCTCGCCTCAATCGATCCCTCGGTTCGAATGACCTACTTTCTAGCGCTGGGGGAAAACGAATTTGGAGTAGGGAGGGGAAGGCGGGAGGGGAGGTGCCTTAAGTATAGCAAAGAGGAACAAAGAGTATTTGTCGGTGAGGTGTACGCGTAAATATTTTATATAGGCGGTTTGCGCGGTGCCACCGCGCATGGAATGCCATTTAGATCGAGACGAGTTTGTTTATCGTTTTTGTAAGATCTATTATTTAATAATTTTCAATAGAACGAAAAGTATGGTGACACCCACAAATTCGTTTCGCAATAAGATCAGTGTCTATCCTAATGACTGTCGCGGTTTCGTAAAATAGCCAAGAACAACACACTAGTAAAATTTATGCCAATTTTCTGCAGTAAATATATTTAAATTTGGTGAAGAGTGTCGATAAGTGACTATCTTCATTTGAAAGTTTTTTTTCCATCGAAATCTCTCCTAATCTAAAAAGGGGTTCCTTACTTTTCTTACTTCCTTTTTAATCCATTCTACCCATTAATAACCTACGGCCTACGTCATATTTCGTCCAGGCAAAACCGACTTAAGCGGCGCGCGGTGAAAGACTTAAAATACATCAAGTCGGCCAGATAGGCCTACCCTGAAATACCTTTTCGTGAAAACACTTCATAGTAGTAGTGTTTTTTTCGACTGCCTTTAAATGGAAGTATTATAACAAAAAATGTTATTAATTTATTGATTTTGTTATATACGTTAATAATAATAATGGTATTAACTTCTTTAGTCATAACTATAAAGGTTTTTCAAGAGAACACTTTCATTGTTAAAATTATATTTCTTTTCCAATATTAAATTTACTGTGTGTGTGTGTGTGTGTGTGTGTGTGTGTGTGTGTGTGTGTGTGTGTGTGTGTGTGTGCGCGCGCGCAATTTTAAAAGTCACTTATCACTTTCAAGCTCTAAATTGCACTTCATTTCCATGGCAATTATTCTCTGTTTGAAATAAATTTAATCAATCGTTTTACGAGTATTACCAAAGGAATTAGTGCGAATGAAGTGACACTATTTCAGTGTTCCTTTATGTCTGTCTAATATGTTTTTACAGTTCAACACTTCATTAGTCACTCATATATATATATATATATATATATATATAAAGAACGACGCTTGTATAGAAGAACGTTCCGCGCAAGATGAGGAGGGAGAACGAACAAATGAAAAAATGAGGTAACCACCCGGGAATCGAACCCGGGATCGTCGTTCTTTACGTTAATTATACTGTGTTGTTTGCAGTTAAAATGTATATATGTGCGGCATGCGGGAGGTGCCCCATCAGGGCATTGGTTTCTGCTCGTATGTAGGAGAATTACGACTTCTGATTGATTGAGGCCAATGGTGTAGTGGTTATCATATCTGACCGGCAATTGGAAGATCCCGGGTTCGATTCCCGGGTGGTTACCTCATTTTTTTCATTCTCCCTCCTCATCTTGCGCGGAACGTTCTTCTATACAAGCGTCGTTCTTTACGTTAATTATACTGTGTTGTTTGCAGTAAAAAAATATATATATATGATGAATTTCACAATTAAACACGTGAAATGAATGAATGCTGCAAACACACAAGGAAAAAAAAAAAACTTTCCAAGGCCTTTCGTGTATTCAGAGCTACACCGTCATTCCCTGACAAAGTGTAGCTCTGAATACACGAAAGGCCTTGGAATCGTTTTTCTTTTTCTTGTGGGTTTGCAGCATATATATATATATATATACAGGGTGTCCCGTAAGTCTGGACCCATAGGGATTTATAATATATTTTTTTATTGTTATTATTATTATTTTATTATTATTATTTTTTTATTATTTTTTATTATGATTTTTATTTGTGGGGCCACTTGAAAGCCAAAGTGTACGAGGTCAAACTTCAGAACATTTTCCACCTTAAAGCACGCATTGTGGAGGCGTGTCAAGAAATTTCTGCGACTGTGATTCAGAAAGTGCTGTCGCAGTGGAGATTGCGTCTTCAACTATGTGTGCGACACAAACGGCGGACACTTTGAACAGATTATGTAATAAATTTTTGGACTATTTTGTAATTTTATTATTTTTCCCTATGGGTCCAGACTTACGGGACACCCTGTATATAGCAAAGGAAATTTGAATAAATTTTACTAATGTTTTCAAATTAACGACGTGTAAAATGCTACAAAATCAACGTGATAATGGGGACCCGCAAATTAACTATCACGGACACAATCACAACAATTGAGAGGAAAAATGGAGTTCAAGTTAAGGAGAAATTTTAGTTTGAAATTTTTTTCTTTCTTAAAAGCCGACTGCAACGATTGAAAGTGAAGTATAAACATCGTTTTAAAGCGTCCACAATCGGTACAGTATAGCTAATTAATAGCTATAACCCTTAATCTCAATTGACGACTCGTCTAACTAATTAACAGGCCCTAACCCAAAGGGTACTTTCTGGCTGAAAGCCTAGATTTTTACCTCATAATTATAGGGATGGACCCTAGATTTAAATTAACTAGTTGCGGCGTGTATAAAGTCACTAGAGAAAGGAATAACATTTGAGTTTCTTATATATCCAAACGTCTTTAATAACTATTCTATTACGTGAGGTATCACCTACATTAATACCACATAAAAACCTGGGAAATGTTTTGAGTGGTAAGTTTGCCCTGTTACCAGTTGCTAACGGACTATTTGTTGATGAATAAATGTGTGTGTGTGTCAAAAATCAAATACGATCCTCATTCAGTCTCATTCCCATTCCTATCCGCGGTCCGCAATAGGGATTTTCAAATTTAGGAGAGAGCGTAAAAATGGGAAATCTTACAGTGAGAACGAAAATCAATTTGAGAATGGCTTCCTTTAAGATGACCACTGGGAAATTTCTCATTCTTGAACGAAAACTGAAATGCGAATAAGCGAGATTGGGAATAAACAATCAAACGCTCGTATCCAGTTCCTCCATTATTCTATTAAGACGCGGGATTGAAATGCGTATAAACCGATAAAGATCCACTTCCATTCTGGATATTCGTACGCGGCAATATTCTTGAAAGTTATCTTAATGGGCTCTAGTCGTGATTACGTGTCCAGCGAAAAGCGTTTAACAGTTCGCTCGCGAATGACAATGAACGAAAGAATTTGAACGCAAATTATTTTACTCCTTCGAATTTTGTTCCACATTAACGCTTTCAACGTTCCCATTTAACTGCATCCGGAACAATTCACTTTAAATCAATAATGTTATTCATATATTCTGTCTGTCTCTAAAACACTATAATTTTCTTAAATTATCAAAACTTATTTAACCTTTCAATGCGTCAGGTACATTCCTGGTTTCAAATTGGCGAGTTATTAATAGAAACGAACCGATTTAAAGTTCTTTACGCAATTTTTGTTGCAGTATCGTTAATTTTAAGTATTCTTACAAAGTGTCCACGTACGAAAGTTCCCAGAATGGCCGTTGGACAACGGGCATTCTGGGAACTTTATGATTGTCTCATTAAGAAAAAATACTGCCCTCTGTTGTCTCAATGGTGCGCAATTTGTCTATACACGCGAACGAGAGGTACTTGTCGATATAATAAAGTTAACCAATCGGATGGCAAACATTAATATGTAACAACGCGACAGGCGTAAAGTTGTCCACTTGTGTGGACCAAAGGCATTAACCCTTTGAGGACCAAGGGACATATTTGTCCCAAGGAAATAATAATATAAATTGTACAATGATGCAACGTTTCTACAAATACATCTACATGTTTATACAGGTATCGTTTAGTTGTCGGAAAATTAACCCAAAAATGGGTCATTTACTAATATCTAATTGTAAAACACAATAAAACTTAAACTTTTAAGTTCAAAGAAACGTATACTGGTCGTTGAAGGTAAGCTGACCAAACGTTCCAATTTCGGCGGGACTGTCCCGCTTTTGAGCTCTATGTCCCGCTGTCCCCTAGAAGCTTCGGGGGACGCGGAAATGTCCCGCTTTGGGAGATGATGAATTTAAATGTTCCGCTTTATAAAAAATTACTACCCGTAAGCAATAGGACTTTAAGGAACTTTTGCTGCCGTAAAGCAAATACATGTGAAAAATACGATAATTAAAAAGGTATGTTATTTTTGTGCATTCAGTAAATATAATTTTGTTACAACCTATTTTATACCAGTAGGCTATATTGGATGTAAGCGAACGCAATATTTTCTATTCATTATTCAAGAGATGTCCCGCTTTTAAATCCAGAAAATCTGGTCACCTTAATTAAAGGGTTAATGATAAGCCACCAAAGCCAGACAACCAATTCTTTTCTGTTGCCCTCCCATCCACTCCTTCCTTTTCCACAAAAGGTAAGATTTGACGTAGAAATGTCGCGATTTTCGACTGAACTCATTTATACTGCGCAAGTACAGACATTTGTATGTATAATAATAAATTCAAAAAGTCCTTTGTGAAGCTACGTTTCTTATCGATAAGTACTGGTAACAAAGAAATTCAAGACAGGACGTTTTGAATTGAACGTACCTGCCCAGATCAACCAGTATATATATATATATATATATATATATATATATATATATATATATATATATATATATATACACATATATATATACATACATATACATATATATATATATATATATTATATATATATATATATACAGGGTGGGTCGTAAGTTTCCATACATAGGAAAAATAAACTTTTTATGGACAACCATTTTTATTTATATAATATGCTCTACATGGTTGCCATTGTTTTGAAAACACATTTCAATACGTGTTCCCCACTGTTGATGAACACGCATTAGCACAGTTGACGTTAGCTTGTAATGGCGTTGGTGATACGTTCCTTTAGATGATTTATGTCTCGTATCTTTTCCTGATACACCATGGCCTTCAAGTGCCCCCAAAGATAGAAATCAAGGGGGGTGAGATCTGGGGATCTGGGAGGCCACTCCACAGGACCACGCCGACCAATCCAAGCATCCGGAAACTGCTGATCCAAATACCGACGCACGTGAAGACCATAATTTAAATTTTCCTATGTATGGAAACTTACGGCCCACCCTGTATAGTCAAAATTATTTCGGCCGGGCGGACGCTATTAAACCAACTCCATACTGCGGGTATACCCACGGATACAAGTAGAATTAATTCAGGAATTGGCATGGGAGAAGTTCTTACCTCCACTTGTAGAATCTATTCAAGGAATTGAAAAACTCCAAAACGTAAACTTACAAGCAAGAAGAGGTATTTGTAATAATCTTTTTCGATGGCGTTACAACTATCACAATTTTAAGAGGAACACGGAGGACGTTGCTTCACTCCAACGCCATCTGCAGTCAAACCAAAGTGCATTTCACTGTTCCTTCAAGTCAAGGCTCCGGTCGAGCATACACGAAGTCTATCATCAAGTAAGACCCTCTACAATTTCATCCTGCAAGAAGCAACATCACTGCTACAGGAGTTTCCGTTGGCCCCCTTTTCACCAAGTCTCTACCGGCCCTCAACACACTTCCTCTCGCCGGTAAGGCCAGTCCGCCTGCAGAAGCAATTCTTCGAAACCCAGCGCCGCTCGACCTCAGTCCCTCAAGCAACACCAACAATACACGAAGTGAATCAACACTTGAGGCGACATCCTTCTGGCCCTGGCTTCACTCATCCTTCACCACAATTCGATCGGCGACCATTCAACAAGTATCTCAACAGGCCCGCAGCACATCCTCCTTATGTAGGCCCTCAACACGTCTTCAGAGTTATCCAGCGTCGCGGTAAGCCTCTTATCGGCCCTCACTCGGCCTACAGTGTTTTGTTACGTCGTACTAGTCCACAAACTCAGCCTAATCGCGGAGGCCCTAAAAAGTGTCTTCAATACCGTTCAAACTAACTCTCCCGTTAAGACCGCAGTAGAGCTATTCAAAGTGTTGTACCAAGGCAATACAGTAGTTGTGTATCACTTTGTTATTGTGTTCATTTCGTATAACTTACTTATTTTGCATCCGATTGTTTGTGTGCTCTTTTAGGCATTTCATTCTTACCGACCTAATCCATTTACTGTACCAACCGTACTTGCATTATTTCAGTTATTATTGGCTTCATTACTTATTCTGTGTCCACCTCGGCATATCTCATTAGCCTACTTGAATTAGTGTACTTGCTTAACGATTAGACTATATAACCATTTCTTATTGATAATAATCAGTCATCTTTAGCATAGTATAAATGCCGTTATATAATTGTTAATCACTGGGAACAAATAATTTATTTATTTTCCTAATTAAAACACGAAACAATAATTTTTCTCTCCTTATTAAATAGTTTACTTGGGGTGTAGGCCCAAGCTGGTGACCCTAATTATTTATTTCAATTTAAATCAGTAATTATAGTAAGTCTACTTTCTTAGCCACATCAAATTGGTGATCCGTAGACCACTATATATATATATATAAATATAATATAATATAATATATATATATATATATTATATAATGCACACCCACAAGGAAAAAGAAAAAATTAAACAACAGACTGGAGGATTTAATTCGCAATAATTACTGGACTAAAAAAGTGATTTTATTATTATTATTAATTTGTCGTCTCCTAAGCTAGACTTCAATATGAAATGTGCGTTAGGTTTTGGTTTAGGATTATCTGTCCCAAAAAAGCCCAGCAGTTTACTAATTGCTAAGCCAAGTCTTTTATCAATTTTGAAAAACATAGTAACATATCTGAAAGTGAGGTGACTTTAGCCAAAGGTCGTATGTGTATAGTGCTTTTAATACGAAGTATGAATCGAATTATCTTTTGAGATTTGAAAAAGCCCTAAAAACACTTTGAAAATAACGACTCTTTACATATTACTAAAACGGACAAATTTAATTCGATCGTCATCATAGACAAAAACAGTTACATTGAAGAGATGAATACTTTATTGAGTGACCGCGATACGTACAAACCTCTAAACAGAGACCCAATGGAGGATGTTAATAAAATGTTTAACAGAAAATTAAGAGAAATATTAAAAAATAACTACAGTATAATGGGCTTTCTCAGTAGTTTCTTAGTATCAATCCGTCACTATCATGGTCAGTTAGAGCCAACTAACGGCGTTAATAAACTATTTCCAAGTCGCTTATTGTAAATGGCATGGAACTTATTGACAAACTGAAGTTTCCTAATGACCATAATTTCAAACTGGAAAGTTTTGATGCATGCTCGTTATTCACAAAATCCCCGTTGATGACCTACTTGAGTTTTTAAAAAGATCAGATCTCTGAATTTTCTTTCCTCGTTCAATACCAACACTCTTATTGAGTTAATTAAGCTGTGTGTCAAGGATTGTACATTTCAGTTTGAAAATAAGTTTTATGCTATGTCCTTTGGATTGGCGATGGGAAATTCCCTTTCAACTGTATTAGCTAACTTATATATGGAATTTTTTGGAAGCAGAATATTGCCTACGATTGTTAATTTTAACCTTGTTTGGTACAGTTATATTGATGATATTTTATGCCTTTGGCCTTATAATTTGGACTGACTTATTCCTTGGTAGGCTCAACAATTTAGTCCCATCTATTAAGTTCACGGTTGAAAAAGAAAATGATTGAAGCTTATCTTTTCTGGATCGAAAAATTCAGAAATGCTCTAATCAGTTCAAATATGAAGTTCATCGTAAGCCTACTTACTAATAACTCTTATGTGCATTTTTATTCTGACCATCACCCCTCGATTAAATCTTCTATTTTCTCTATGTTTCTTAGAGCATTGAGAGTTGTCAGTCCTGAATTTTTAGATTCCGAGTTATGCAATATCATGAATATTGGTAGTAAATTATGTTAGCCTATTTTATTTTTAGATAATTGCCTTAGGAAAGCCAAGAATAGGTATAATAATGTAACTGTAAAGGAATTTGAGCATAAAAATATCCTTAGCCTACCTTACCATGGTAATTTTCAATATCTTTCGACTTTACTTAAAGCAATTGGCATCAATGTAGTCTTTAAGTATAATAATACTGTTAAATCACGCATAATAAAGAAGAGCCCGGATAATATAGTTGGTTGTGTGTATTCGATGGGATGTACACAATGTAACTCAGTATACAGTATATAGGCCAAACGGGTAAAACGTTAAATATTAGGCTAAAACAGCATAAATATGCGTGTAGAACAGCAAATAATTCTAATGCTTTGTTTAACCATATGTATAGATGTAACCATAGCATCAAGTGGGATAGTTCTAAAGCGCTCGTTAAAAACAGATATAATTGAAAAGAATACTCTAGTCTAGAATGTGCATTTATCCATTTTAAAAATAATTTCAATAACAGTGCGGGAATGTATAAAAATGACAATATCCTGTTAAAATTCCTTCTGCCTCTCTAACTCTTGTTAATTATGTGTTAATCTTTTTGTTTCCGTCTCGCTGTGTATATATACTGTGGGCATCTTGCCTTCTCCCTTCATTCCCTGACGAGGTGTACTTCTGAATACACGAAAGGCCTTGGAATCATTTTTCTTTTTCCTTGTGGGTTTGCATCATTCATTCATTTCACGTATTTAATTGTGAAATTCATCGCATATAATATATATATATCATATATATATATATATATATATATATATATATATATATATATATATACACACTGATCTTGCCTGTCCTATTTATTCTTCAATTTCTATTTTCACGGTGAACTGAACGAAACCTCTTGAATCGAAAACGTTTACCGTTTATAGTTTGTTTTTATTGTTGACAGAAGGGATATGTCCATATGTACACATCAATATATCATATATGGATATAAGCTCGATATATCCATATACAAGACGGCTTGACAACAAGTCTGAGTGAAAAAGGGTCTGCTGTTCGGTACAAAGCATCACCGCACCCATACAGGGCACAAGCAGTTCGCAGCATTATTGTCAGGTAAATGGAGGGTCAACATACTAACGACACACACACACACACACACGGTGTGGTTATTAGTTAATTAGCTCCTACATGTGATGTCTTACTTTTCAAAATTTTAATCACCTATGCTTACGTTCCATTAAAAAGTTTAGAATGCACTTTTTTACGTATATAATAATTATTTTTTTCGAATTTCACTCGCGTTAGAATTTTAATTAAAAAACTCAAAATCAAATTACTACATCTTCGAGCTACTTCAGCATTTCACACACCCAATTTTTTGCTTTATTCTATTTTAGGCTAGGTTAGGTTTGGTTAATTTAACCTAAACTGAACCACGAAAAATATCTACAACAAAATAATAGCTAATTTTGGTGTAAGAGGAAAGTGATACAAAAGATAGCACCGAATCGGAACGAACTAACTATATGGATATATACACAGGGTGTTTCAGGTCGACGTAGAAATATGGAAAAGAAACTCTTCGTATTATAGTTACCGAATTACTATGACAAACTTCAAATACGACATACCAAATACAAACTACAAATTGGCGGAATTTGTAGTATGTGCTATTTGAAGTTTGTCATAATAATTCCGTAACTAATACGAAGCGTTTCTTTTCCATATTTCTAGGGTCGACCCGAAACACCCTGTATATTACTCGTTATATACACGATTTTTTGCCGGCATCAATGAGATAGTAATTTTTACTTCATTTTAGACCTCTCTGGTTCACTCTCTATACCAGTGGTTCTTAACCTTTTTACTACCATGCTTCCTCTAGGAATTGGTCCTTCCCTCCACGCCCCCCTTGCATCAAAATAACATTCTCTCCCAGATTTTAAAGAAAAATGAAAAAAAGTGTTTTTAATCTCTTTATTGAGTATGAATTAGTGAGATACTTGACACTGCTTCTTAGCTACTAGATCTTGAATGCGTGGTTGAATGACAGAGAGTGCACAGCGTAAGTCCCTTCAACATTCAGCCTGTTTCTGTACTTGGTCTTGACAGCAACGAGCGTGGAAAATGCAGCTTCACAAAGATACGTGGATCCGAACATAGTTAGAATCCGAAGAGCCTGATGTGAGATCAGAGGGTAAACAGGAAGGTACTTGACCCAGAACGTCTCAAGATCCAGTTCTTTGAAGTCTTCCTTAGCTGTGGAGTTGAACTTCAACTCATAAACTTCATAAACTTCTCAATATTAGCCCATGCTCTCGTTAAGAGAATAACAAATACAATTAGAGAAATTCCTGTTTTTCCCCAAGGGATCGCGGCCCCCCCTGGAAATTACCGACGCCCCCCAGGTTAAGAACCACTGCTCTATACAGTATATTTACATAAAATAGTTTAATAGTGGCAAGTAGTATGACCGCAAAATGGGAGTGCATCATAGGCTGAATCCCTAAACGCGGCTATATACTCGCTCAGTAGTATAGCCGCATTTGGCCAGAGGAATTTGGGGTGCGACGAAATCCTGCCCCCGTGATCCAATTTCCTCTAACGAAACGCGGCTATACTACTGAGCGAGTAGTATAGCCGCGTTTAGGGCGTCAGTCTATGATGCACTTTCCATTTTGTCGGTCGGACTACTACAATGACTGAGCCGCATTGTGGCGGTCGTAGTGTGACCACAAAATGGGAGAGTGCATCATAGGCTGAATCCCTAAAGGCGGCTATACTATTCGCTCAGTAGTATAGCCGCGTTTCGTTAGAGGAAATTGGATCACGGGGGCAGGATTTCGTCGCACCCCAAATTCCTCTGGCCAAACGCGGCTATACTACTACTGTGGCACATAAAATCAATAAAAAAAAAATGCTTTTCTATCGGCTCTTAAAAAAGGAACTTCATTTTTTTCGACAAAAGTCCTACATCTCTGTTTCAAACGTAAATTATACGTAACACTTTCAATAAAAAAAAAAAAAAGTTAAAATTCATTCCGTTAGATAAGTGAAACTTACGCTTTCAATTTTCGTAACTCTCATCTATTCTATTTTGGAAGTTTTCCCAATTAACTCAAAATAACTAAAGCAAAGTTCAGTTCATTTTGTAATTGTTGAAAACGTTGCCAGAACACATCGAATGGATTTTTTTTTTTTTTTTAATTACCAACGCCCGCGCGAGAACGTGTGTGTGTGTGTGTGTGTGTGTGTGTGTGTGTGTGTGTGTGTGTGTGTGTGTTTTACCCAAAATAAATTAATATTTTATAACGAAATCCTAAATTTAAATAATGAATAACTTTGAAATCAATTGAAATTTATTTTAAATTAAAGGTAAAGTTGTCAATCGTTATTCACTGGGAATACGACGTTCCTGAAAACTATCGTGAATCGTGAAACTGTGAATAGTGAAATGTTGGGCCGATTGGGGAAAAAGGGGGATAAGACTTACCGAGTTCAGAAATTCTATATTATAATATTGTATTAAATATTAATGTACCATTAAATAAAATGAAGTGAAATAACGAATGTACCGGTAAGGAAAATGAATCTATAAAAATAATGTATTAACCCATTAGTGGCCAGTGGTAGAATTTCCTACCGCCAAAATTGTTCGTCATTACCGCATCACTTTTTCTAGTATTCGCGTGATCTTCGGTACGAGTCATTGATACGACTCAATCTTTTAGTGATGCAAAAATGACAAAATTTTGTTGGTAGGAAACTCTAGCAATGGCCATTATTGGGTTTAATACATTAGCCACTCAGTCTAATAATTCAATTTTTTGGTTCAACGGCATTACTTTCTTGGACCATTTTTCCCTTAATCGGCTCTCAATACTTTCTTCTCTCTTTAGAGCCATCTTAAAAGGCAATCAAAACTGCAAAAAAAAAAATAAATAAATAAAAAAAAAAATAATGACTACATTATGATGATAGACAACAATAGATGATTATGATAATGGTGGGGTATGGGCCGATTTGGGCCGTTCTCGCGACACACTGCTGCGAGCAAACGGCTGTATATATGTGGTTGGCGTGAGCCATGAATCGATACCGTAACTAGTGAGTCGGTATACATAAATTTAACCGCGAGTAACAGAAACCGCGAATAGTGAAACCGTGAATAATGAGGGTTTAACTGTATATAATCCGCAGACTGTGCCATTTCCATTCTTAATCTTATCCACGATTCCCACTTTCCTCCACGTTAGGTTAGGTTATATATATATATATATATATATATATATATATACACACACACTAATTTGGCAAGTTTAGGGCGAATACAAATGGTGGGAGTGACAATATTTCTAAAATGAAGAGACTCAAATCTGGAAGAATTCTCCTTTTGTGCATTGTCACTCGCGGAACGCGAATCGGAGTGGGAATGACATTAAGGGTGAAGTAATCAAATTCATACAGAGAGAGAAACACGATAAATGTGTTCATTTTGAAAGCAAAAATAGCTCCTCATACTACAACAGGTGCTACAGTCTAATTAAATAACGTCAGGTGTTTCAGCACTAACGAATTCTTTAATACTCGTCGTAATTAGGGGTGCACCGGATATGATATCCGGCCGGATATTGCGAAATATCGGGTATCCGGCAGGATATGGTCATATCCGGTCGGATATGCCGGATACAGGCCAAGACATTAGAAAATTAACACCTGTATGAAAAACTGCCATTATATGATAACATTACAAATAATATTTTACATACAAAAAAAATGGAAAGCCCTCCAGGGCCCACCCCTAAACCAGTCCAGCAACACTTTTTATATTAAAACACAATACTGATGACAAGAATAAATAAAACATCTGTCCATCCTTAACGATTACAGTTCTATTAATATAATCAGAGCTTTTTATAAAAACGTCTAGGCGTTAAATTTTTTAAAAAGAGTAAAATATTGCTAGACCCCTGCACTTGCTTTCCATTCTTTTTTCACCTTTTTTGCCTTTATTTTCAAAACAATACAAAACATTACAAACTTGACAAGTGTAAAACAATACATTGAATACAATATAAAATGCCTGGAATGAAATCAATGAATGGAGGGCAGTATTGTGTAGGTCAGATGCCGCCATTCAGCCTGGAGGTCTTCAAAATAAAAAACTCAACAACAGTGATTTAGACCTTTTTTCCGTTGTGATGCAGAAACGAGCATTTCTCCTCTTTTAGGCAATATTCGGGATCGCCTTGCTTCATAGATGTTTCCATATTCAGAAAACATTCTCTCTGAAAATACGGAGGATGCGGGTGCGCGGAGAAGCTTTGAAACAATAGTTTTAAGGAGAGGAAATCGGTCCTCCTGCTTCCAAATTTGAACTGGACAGCGCTTCCTATCTACAAGAGGTTCAGATGCATATCGGTCTAGCTCCCCTGCAATCAGTAGAACAGGAGCAGTCTTTTTTTCAACCTTTCTTCTCTCGTAACTTACTTCCCCAAATTGCTCTCCTTTTGTGATCTCCATAAAACACGCTTCAAGAATGTCCTCTTAGTCTTTCCTCTTTAGCATAGGAGAACTGGAATTTGAGCTTCTTATCTTTCGCTTCCACTTTCATTACCTTCATTTTCATTTAGAATCCTTACCACCTTCGTCATTTTCAATACCCATGACTTCTTCAATCAGCCAGGATTTAGCCTGCTCTTTTTGATCTTATTGAAAGAAAGATAACTTATACCGCGGATCTATTGCAGTAGCAGTCACATAAGCCCTGTTTTTCATTATGTTCAAAGACTTCCCATCCTTACTCTCCGTCAAGAAACGCGCTCGAAGAGAAGTCAGGAGTTGTCTCTTTGTCGTTTGAACACCTTGGTCATCATGGCCAATCTTTGAAAGAAATCTTTGTAAAATACAAATGCTTGGGATTACGGAAGACAAAGTTGATTTTTCCGAACTCATTTCCTGAGTTAGTTGGAAGAATGGTTTTAATATTTTAAGGACATTTCGTATCAGTGTCCACTCGAAGGATGTGATGGTAGGTAATTCACTACGATCAGCCAAATACAGTTGCACTGGAATTTTTAATTTATATAATCTTTCTAGCATCAAATATACACTGTTCCAACGTGTTGGGACATCTTAAACCAATATGAGAGCCTCAAGATTTTGCTGCACTTGAATGTGTGTGAAATTGTTACAGTCCAAAGGAAAATGATTAAAGTGAGTTGCAAGGCGGCGACTTTCTGCAAGGATATCAATTACGCTCCTCTGAACCATAATTGAGTCACTAATAACCAGTTGGAGTAAATGAATGCTGCAGTGTATTGAAGGTATTTCAGCCAGGTCACTACCAAGAGCCATATTACTAGCGCCATCCCTCACCAATAAATTCCTCTTATTTGCATCAAGATCCCAAGTATCCCACATAGAGCGAAACTTTCCAGATATATTCTTGCCGGTATGCGACCCTGAGAAATGAGAGGCATGTAGCACAGCATCGTATCTTTCAAAATCTTTACCTATCCAGTGACCCGATAATGATATAAAACTTTCTTGAGAGGTTGTGCATGTCCATATATCTGAAGAAAAGCCGACATGCTTTACTTCTTCCAGCTTCTGAGCAATTTTAGATGAACTCATTATAAAGACGAGGAATTACAGTATCAGAGAAGTACCTTCTGCTCGGTAAGAGATATCTGGGCTGGAGGTAGGCCATTAGATCAATAAAACCATCATCTTCAACTAAAGTAAATGGCCGGTTGTCCAAAGCCATCATCATATTTTTTTAGATGAAAAGCTTTCCTCTATTGAGATCTGCTTACTCATTTGGTCCATTTTCTTTTCTTTCAGAGTACTACCATTAGAAGTTGATGGGTCTAGCCCGTATTCTATCTATGCCTACTTCCTTTGATTCAGTCGCAGCTATTCTTTTTTTGTCATTTTCGTTTTTGGCTTCAGCATACTCTTTTGGGTGATTAATCTTCGAATGATTATGAAGGTGTGTTGTGCTAAAAGACTTTTGGCCACCTTTCTCCGTCCCACGTTTGATAATCTTTTGGCAAATATTACACTTTGCAGTGATATCGCTAGGATCATTTATTGTATACAGTGACCACACAAAACTTGTCATGATTAATACTTAATAGTTTAATACAACACAAGAACCTGAAAGAGAACAAAACAATTAAACATCTGAATATACTTAAATTATTATTTATCTTATATTTTGGGGGGGGGGGGCGCTTGCCCCCAATGCAAAACAAAACATAGCAATATGAGTAAAAATAATACGGTACCTAATAATATATATATCCGGCCGGATAGATATGGCCATATCCGGTATCCGGCCGGATATGAAAAAATCATATCTAGTGCACCCCTAGTCATAATGTTACTAGTAGTATTTCAACGGTGAATTTAGTCGCACGGTTATCCAAAACGGATGACGCGAGACTTCTCATTTAACTAAATACACTTTATCAGAAAAATAATACGGAGGGAGGGAACCTACAGCTTGAAGTGGAATCCGAACCACTACCCCATCGAGGGAGGCGCGGAGCTCCTCCTCAATCGCTCAAATCTGGTCCGAGCCGAGACTCGAACCCAGGAACTTTAAATTAACGGCTTCGCGTTCTATCACGAAACTACGCTGGCGGGTTTTCACCAGAAAAAGGTTTAATTGAAACAATGAAGGCGTGTATATTAATAAATAAAATGGAGAAGTGGCGGAGAAACTATAAGACGATGTGAACACAATTATTAACTAATATCGATGGTCATATTCTTGTCGTCATATAATCGTACAAAAAAATTGGACTATTTCCGTTTCTTTGTCATCGTATTATTATTATTAATTCCCAACCTTTTCTGGTTCGAAGCACCCTACAATGCCATCCGTCTTCTTTGGCGGCACCTCGAAGGATTTTCAGTCTTCTTTGGCGGCATCCGCGAGGTTTTGAGCCTCTCATTATTCAACATCCAGTTACTCTCCCTCAGCGCACACGACTCGAAAGTGAGCGTATATAGTTTCCTTATGGACGTAATGAACTGCGAATGTTTTTGTTTCAGTCGAAATTTGCGTATGTTAACTAAATATTGAATTCTGAAGAAGTTATTTTCGTGTTTTGGTTGAAATTTGGTGGTGTCTCGGTTGTGAAAACACCGCAGTAAATATTAGTCAGGTTTTTACCTCCGTAAAATTGAAGTTTTGATACTTACCACACCTTTTGGGATATATCACGATCGATATTTAAGCGAGTAATAAAACAGTTCATCTCGCACTGACCAAATAAATTACAACTACGAACGAACTTGCAACCCTTAACGACAAATCAATAACTTCATCAGCAATTTATTCTACGAATAAACTCGTAAAAAAACTACAATAAGATTAAAATGCGATAAAATAAACATTCACGCGAACGATAAAATACATTTCGATCGGAAGAAGGCGAGTAATATTATTATTATTTTACTCAAATATTAAACGAACGTTCACCAAATGCTATACAACAAATTTGGCCAAGTTTTTTTTTTTTTTTTTTTTTTTTGCCAAGTTCAATAGAACCAAATGAGTCTTCGTAATTACAACTTCTATCAAAAAAAAACCCTTTAACTACAAGTCCCATTTATTGAAGAATGTGTACGATACGACAACTTCAAACAACGAGAAATGATACCTCAAATAACGAAATAAAGAAATGAAATAAAACATTTCATTTCAAAAGATCGAACAAGAATGAGGCGTCAAAACCACTTTTATTACGAGCATTAAATTTTCAAGTTGTCTCATGGTGCACGCAAATGCATAAAATATACTTAATTGTACAAACTACAATTTTGAGTGTCCACACGGAATTAGCAAATTATTTTATATGTCCAAATCGCTATCTGGAACGTTGGTCAGCCTATGTATAAGAGATGTTGACATTTCATTTTTTATAATAGTGAGCGATCGACTTATCAGGCTAAATATTAATGCTTTAATATTTGGTTCAGATGCTCCTTGAATATTACAGCAATGCTTTTCTACTTTTCTTCGAGCTAAACTCTTCAATTGATTGAGAATAATTATAATCTAATGAATTTGTTATATCGTTTTCTATTGATAACAGCTAATGATTGCAATCTCGCTTGAGACATGGTGGAACGCAAATATGTTTTAATAAGGTTGAGACGCGAGAAACTTCTTTCAGTCGAAGCAACAGTAACTGGGATGGTTAATACTATTCGAAGTGCAACATAAACATTAGGATAAATCTCACTTAGTTGTTTTTGCACTATATAAACAAGGGCATTTCCGAGATCTGTTTTCTCAGCTATAAACCTGCAAAGTACTTTAAGTTCTTCATAGAGTTCTAAATCATATATACTACAAATCCGCAAGAAAAAAAAATTATTCCAAGACCTTTCGTGTATTCAGAAGTACACCTCGTCAGGGAATGTACTTCTGAATACACTGAAGGCTTTGGAATCATTTTTTTTCCTTGTAGTTTTGTATCATTCATTCATTTCACGTGTTTAATTGTGAAATTCATTATATATATATATATATATATATATATATATATATATATAAGCAAACAACCACAGGAAAGGAAACACAAAGTCCGAGCGCTTTCGTGATATATTCACATTATCAAGGAAGAACAGAAAATAGACGAAGATTACAAAGTAAATGAGTTAAATAGACAAGCAAAAAATTCACAATCGGCACCTCAAATTAAAGGCCTTAAAGCCCTCTAAAGATTTTTTCAATTGATAACATAATCTGTAGGCTGCTAAATTACAAATTTAAAAAATATACTGTATACATGAAATTAGACAAAAAAAATACAGAGAACAAAAATTATTATAATGGTTATTAACACTAATATTTAATTAAAGCACGCAATTAATTGGCAAGAATTTAATGAAAAACGAATAGATAACGTAGATAACAAAGATAACATAATCTGTAGGCTGCTAAATTACTATATAGATGAAATTAGACAAAACACCAGTACAGAAAACAAAAATTATTATAATGGTTATTAACACTAATATTTAATTGAAGTAGGAAATTAAGTGGCCCGAAATTAATGAAAACAAAGGGAATGTTGCCATCGTCTTACAGATTATTACAAAATTTCTAAAACAGTCTGGGAAAAAAAAAAAAAATTGTTTTCCCAAAGCAACGCAGTTCAAAAGTCCAATAAACCACCCAGCACCAAAGATTATACACGAAAGAAATATTACAATCAAAATAGACACATAAGAATGTTAACAGTTCTTACAATAATATTTATTTAACCAGGGCAAACCATTAAGAGGCAAAATGCAGTTAAGAAAACAGTAGGCCCTCGCCAGCTTACTGACAATGCGAATCTAATTTGTACAACCCAGGGCTAATATTAAGGACCAAATCCGCATTATTCTTGATCACACTTGATTCCAATATATTTCTGCTAACAATAGATTTACTAAACCTTAATTTGGAAGCATTTTTCCAATCAATGGGATGATTAGATCTCTTACGTGAATGAAAATGGCGTTAGATTCCTGGCCACTTCTTATACTGTATTGATGCTGTTTAATACGTAACTCAAGGGTCTTACCAGTTGGCCAATGTAAAATTTATTACATATTGTGCAAGGGATTTTATATACACAACCATGTTCACTTAAAGGGGAGTTCTTAATCAATGAATTCTTAATTACATCTAAATTTTTGAACGCAATATTTACGTTAAAAGTCCTCAGCAATTCGGCAGCTCAAGGAAATTTTCTCTGAATGGTAACACTAAAACATTTTTTGTGTTATAAGGAATCTTATCCTTTACTTCGTAGAAGGTTTTCTTTGCCATTTTTAAGGACTTATCTATGCAGTTCTTTGGGTATTTTAAATCAAAAGCAATTTTGTATATTTTACTAATTTCATCGTCAATAACTCAGGGCTACAAATTCGTAGGCCTCTTAGAAAAGTAGAAAGAACGGATCGTTTTACATTAATGTGGTGATCAGAATAATAATGTATATAGGAACAATTATTAGTGGGTTTTCTGTAAATATTGTACTTAAAAACTTTTTTCCAGACCTATATATTAAAACATCTAAAAAAGGGATCGAAGAATCTTTTTCTATTTCAACTGTAAAATTGATAGAGGGAATTAAATTATTAAGTTTGGGTAGGAATTCATTGAGATTTAAAGTCACTGGCCAAAGACAAAGAACATCATCTACATATCTAAACCATGGAACATAATTTGGCAGAATCTTCCTTAATAACTTACTTTCAAAAAACTCCATATATAAGTTACTCAAAATGGGGGAGAGAGGGTTTCCCATCGCCATACCAAATTTCTGTCTAAAATATTCATTATTGAACACAAATTTTGAGTCTACTATGCACAGCTTAATTAATTCTATAATTGTGGCCACAGGTAAAGGCAAATTATGCTTAACCAATTCTTCCGAAAGAAACACTAAAGATCCTCCACCGGGACTCTTGTAAATAAAGCGTAACATCAAAGCTTACCAATCTAAAATTGTAATTGACACTGATACTATTTAATTTTTCCACAAGGTCTACATTATTATTTGTGTGTGATTGTGAAATTGTGCCAAGGAGAGGATTAAGAATGGAGACAAGCCATTTGGATATAATGATTTACCTATAGAGGATGTGAATATTTGTAAAGGTATAGTATATAGTGCCATGTCTAAACCCTCTATTCCAAATTGTCCACAGAGGTTTTTCGACTCTTATGAAGCTTTAAGAAAAGATCAGAATCTACATATAACCAAAGCTGATAAATCAAATGCCTTAGTGATCCTCAATAAAGACGTTTATCTAGGAAAAATGTATGATCTTTTGAATGATGCGGACACTTACGTGAAATTAAGGAACAATCCCCTTGAAACTGTGAACAGTGCATTCAACAAGAAAATTAAACAACTTTTGAAGGGGAATGAAATGTTACTTAAACAGTTTTGAGTACTTCACCGTCATTACCTTATATGTATGGCCTGATTAAAACTCATAAGCCAAATAATCCGGCAAGGCCTATTGTTAGTTCTATAGGATCTATCTCATATAAGCTATCCAAATGGCTTGTCTCCATTCTTAATCCTCTCCTTGGCACAATTTCACAATCACACATAAATAATAATGTAGACCTTGTGGAAAAATTAAATAGTATCAGTGTCAATTACAATTTTAGATTGGTAAGCTTTGATGTTACCGCTTTATTTACAAGAGTCCCGGTGGAGGATCTTTAGTGTTTCTTTCGGAAGAATTGGTTAAGCATAATTTGCCTTTACCTGTGGCCACAATTATAGAATTAATTAAGCTGTGCATAGTGACTCAAAATTTGTGTTCAATAATGAATATTTTAGAGAAATTTGGTATGGCGATGGGAAACCCTCTCCCCCATTTTGAGTAACTTATATATGGAGTTTTTTGAAAGTAAGTTATTAAGGAAGATTCTGCCAAATTATGTTCCATGGTTTAGATATGTAGATGATGTTCTTTGTCTTTGGCCAGTGACTTTAAATCTCAATGAATTCCTACCCAAACTTAATAATTTAATTCCCTCTATCAATTTTACAGTTGAAATAGAAAAAGATTCTTCGATCCCTTTTTTAGATGTTTTAATATATAGGTCTGGAAAAAAGTTTAAGTACAATATTTACAGAAAACCCACTAATAATTGTTCCTATATACATTATTATTCTGATCACCACATTAATGTAAAACGATCCGTTCTTTCTACTTTGTTTCTAAGAGGCCTACGAATTTGTAGCCCTGAGTTATTGACGATGAAATTAGTAAAATATACAAAATTGCTTTTGATTTAAAATACCCAAAGAACTGCATAGATAAGTCCTTAAAAATGGCAAAGAAAACCTTCTACAAGTAAAGGATAAGATTCCTTATAACACAAAAAATGTTTTAGTGTTACCATTCAGAGAAAATTTCCTTGAGCTGCCGAATCTGCTGAGGACTTTTAACGTAAATATTGCGTTCAAAAATTTAGATGTAATTAAGAATTCATTGATTAAGAACTCCCCTTTAAGTGAACATGGTTGTGTTATAAAATCCCTTGCACAATATGTAATAAATTTTACATTGGCCAAACTGGTAAGACCCTTGAGTTACGTATTAAACAGCATCAATACAGTATAAGAAGTGGCCAGGAATCTAACGCCATTTTCATTCACGTAAGAGATTCTAATCATCCCATTGATTGGAAAAATGCTTCCAAATTAAGGTTTAGTAAATCTATTGTTAGCAGAAATATTGGAATCAAGTGTGATCAAGAATAATGCGGATTTGGTCCTTAATATTAGCCCTGGGTTGTACAAATTAGATTCGTACATTGTCAGTAAGCTGGCGATGGGCCTACTGTTTTTTAACTGCATTTTGCCTCTTAATGGTTTGCCCTGGTTAAATAAATAAATATTATTGTAAGAACTGTTAACATTCTTATGTGTCTATTTTAATTGTAATATTTCTTTCGTGTATAATCTTTGGTTGCTGGGTGGTTTATTGGATTTTGAAGTGGGTTGCTGTTGGGAAAACAATTTTTTTTTCCAGATTGTTTGTAGAAATTTTGTAATAATCTGTAAGACGATGGCAACTTCCCTTTGTTTTCATTAATTTCGGGCCTTTAATTTCCTACTTCAATTAAATATTAGTGTTAATAACCATTATAATAATTTTTTGTTTTCTGTACTGGTGTTTTGTCTAATTTCATCTGTATAGTAATTAGCAGCCTACAGATTATGTTATCTATTGTTATCTACGTTATCTATTTGTTTTTCATTAAATTCTTGCCAATTAATTGCCTGTTTTAATTAAATATTAGTGTTAATAACCATTATAATAATTTTTGTTCTCTGTATTGGTTTCTTTTTGTCTAATTTCATCTATACAGTATATATTTTTTTATATTTGTAATTTAGCTGCCTACAGATTATGTTATCAATTGAAAAAATCTTTAGAGGGCTTTAAGGCCTTTAATTTGAGGTGCCAATTGTGAATTTTTTGCTTGTCTATTTAACTCATTTACTTTGTAATCTCCGTCTATTTTCTGTTCTCCTTGATAATGTGAATATATCACGAAAGCGCTCGGACTTTGTGTTTCCTTTTCCTTGTGGTTGTTTGCTTATTAATAAGGTCACGTGTTATTTTGTGATTTTAGTGCATATATATATATATATATATATATATATATATATATTATATATATATATATACACACACGCAAAGAAATCACAAAGCAACACATGATCCTTTTAATAAGCAAAGAACCACTTTTTAATAAGCAAAGAACCACAGGGAAAAGGAAACACGAAGTCCAAACGTTTCCGTGATATATTCACATCATCTTGTCCCTGAAGATGTGAATATATCACGAAAGCGCTCGGATTTCGTGTTTCCTTTTCCTTGTGATTCTTTGCTTATATATATGTGTGTGTGTGTGAATAGTAAAAACGCATTCCTAACTGTATTACAATAATTAAACATGTGCTGAAAGTAGTTCGTATGGCGTACTTACTGAGTCATAAGTAATGCATGGAAATATCAAACCCATGATTGTATTTCGGTGGCGGCTGAAGCCCCCGTAGCCCCCCCCCCCGTCTACGTTCCTGTGTGTATATATATATTAGTTAAAAATACAATTTATTGAAGCGAAATTGCAATGCGAGAACAAACGAAATTTTAACATTGTCTCACCATGTTTAATTCGAATGGGAAACTATCGTTTGAGAAGTGACTTTACTTTATAATATAACTGCACAGCATATAAATAACGTCATTATCGAATAAATGGTTATTGCTTTGCTTACGGATAAAGGGGTTTAGTTGGTTTATTAAGTCGGGGATGAAGTGAGGCTGCTGCTATACCACGATACTCATCAGCCCATCGGCATTAAAACCATTATTAAAACTATACATTTAAGAGACGAGGGCATTGGGCATGCTACCCTTAAGTCTGAAGGAGGAACGAACGCTAAAATTGTTGGTTAAATACAGATTTAAAATCAATTTGTGAGCAAAAGTGATAGACGAAACGTTTCAAATCATCTTCAAGCTAACATAGCCATAAAAGGTCATATATATATATATATATATATATATATATATAGCTATAAAAGGTCATATAAACGTATATTCCGTCTTCATCGACAGTATAAGAATGAGAGCAGTAAAGGGATTGGGAGGTCACGGTTTGAAACGATGAATTTCGAAATTGTTTAGTGATCACTTCTTCGGATAATCAATCAAGAGACACATTTGCAGATCGAACCGTTGAGTCTTAACATTTTATTCGCCGTATTTTAATATAAATTTTTTTATAATATAATATTATATAATATTAATATAATATTAATATAATATTAATATAATATTCGTTCAGAGTAGATTTTCGGAAAAAAGTTCGCCTAAAACAAAATTTCTAAGGAACTGAAAAAATTAATAATGACTCGGTTTCGTTTTTAAAATTATATTACTGCCACAAAAAAAAAGAAGAAAAACGAGATTAGCAATTCGTAATTTTTTCATACTTTTCAGAACGTGTCTGTTGGCGAACATCTCTCAACGAAAACTGTACCATTCACGATGAAAAGAACGCGAGAATAATACGTGAAAGACAGTTCCTTCATTGAAGTTAAACATGGCGAGAAAAATTTCATAATTTCCTTCGTTCTGACATTCCGTTTTGGCTTTAATAAATTGTATTTTCAAACAATTTTAACATCCAATTTAGTAATATTTTAAATGGCCAATTAACCTTACAACTTTTAAATTAATTTTGTTAAGTTTTAAACTTTTTAAACATTGTAAATTTCATTGTATGTAAGATAGTAATTTTTAGAAGTAACGAATTATCATCGAATTTCGTTCGCTTTCTCGTCCAATTAATGTTTGTATTTGTTTTAACAACTGAAGACGAAAGTGGTGGAGTTTCGAAACGTTTCGTCATTAATGTTGAAATGCTCGTGTGAGCGTTCATACGTAAGTCCCCTTCAATCGGCGCGTTCGTCGGTTTTATATTGGCAATAGAATGAATTTGGTACTGAACACGGTGTTTAATTTCAAGATATAAGCAATTACGCTATCATTATTATTTAAATCTTCGAACCTTCCTTAATCCCCCCCTTCCTCCTTTCCAATCCCCTTTGCTTTATAATGTAACCCTCTCCTCCTCTGCCTCTTCGCGAGCACCCGACGAAGACCCCAGTATAATCCGAAAGTTTGCGCTTCTATAATAAATCCATTTCTTATTGCCGTTTTTGTCCCTCAACACATACGTAGTTTTGGACCCCGTTATTTTAACCATAATAATAATAATAATAATAATAATAATAACAACTGTTGGTGACACGTAAATATCTCGACTGTCTTATCAGTAAAATTGTAACTTCATTCATATTTTTCTTTCTAGAATGTAGTACGTTAAAATGCAAAGAATTCCAACGGATGAACGACTTGAAATTACATTTTAATACGAAAGAAATGATAGCAAACGTAAAATTTCTCACAAAAAAATTTACTTTTCTCGACGCGCAATTCAAGATTTTATTAAGATATAAAAAGAGAATGATTTAGTAGCAAAAGTAAGGGTGTGATCCCCGAAGAATGAAAAAATCTAATCGGGAGTCAACCCAAGAACGAGCAGAATCATCAGGGGTACGAGTTCTTCCTTCCACTATACAAAGATCCTTAACTAAAGTTATTTAAAGAATGACTGGCTATCGAGAAACTTTTCCACCGTAAAGGCAATGAAGTTAAGAGAATATAATGTACGGGGTGTTTCACGATGTCTCGTCACCCCGGTGAAATACCAACCGATTTTCGTTTTTCTTTCAGACCCATTTGAAACGCGTGGTAGCGGCGACTGTACGATTGAACAACGCATATTGGCTAGTTACCCGGGTCCATGAGCGACCACGCGATGGCAAAACCATTGAAAATATTCGAGCGGACTTCCGGGACCGATTCAATCGTGCGGCTCCTTTTTGGAGCCGCCGCGCGAATATTTTCGATGGTTTTGCCATTACGTGGTCGCTCGTGGACCCTGGTAATACTAATAGCCAATATACGTTGTTCAATCTTAGCGTTGAAGCTATCACGCATTGAAATGGGTCTGAAAGGAAAATGAAAATCAATTAATATTTTACTGGGGTGACGAGACATTGTGGACACCGACCCTGTACGCAAATGAACGTGAAAAGTGGACGCGCGAATAATGGAAAAAAAAAAGTACTTCGGAGTGACTAGACAATTTTAATTTTTTTAGGTCGAATACAAAGCGGTATGACGGGAAATAAGGATGAGTCCTTAAAACAAACGATGAGGACGGAGGTTCGGGATTGCATTTCGGACACTGGAGTGGGTAATCTGGCGAAAAGCGATGGAAGCACGGACACGGCAAACGAAGTACGAGCATATACTAGTACATCATACTATTCCTTCCGCAAGATGACTGGTAGGAGATTAGTTCATCTCCCGGCAAAATGATACTAAACGTACGACCAATACGGTAAAACTGTACCGGTAACGGGCGAAGGAAAGTGGAGCGCTAAACATTATGGAATGGAGTCCACAAAGTCGCAACCTCATTATTATTCACCATTTGTGAGATAACTTAAAGAAATGAAAAGAAACGAACCAGCATCTACGCACGAACTTTGGAGGGTACAGTTTCGCAAGTAATTTGCCAACAAACGAAGTTTCTAAAAAGCACAAATAATTACATATTCGTGACGACTGAATCTTGTTTTTTTAAATTTTATTAAGTCACCCCCTCCCATTCCACCCAAAATATATACAAAAAATACACACACACACACACACACACACACACACACACACACACACACACAATACTACCAATTTGTACTTCTTTCTGAAACTGTACTTCAAGCTTCGAACAATATTTCAAACGATTTAAAAAAAAAAAAAAAAATATCCACGACGTATTCATGTAATTAAAAAAATATATTAAATAATAAACAGGCCAGTTTGAGAATTTTATTAAACTATAATAATGTATTTCCTTCCCTTGAAAGCGTTAAATTTCCATCCTGACAACCAATAAACTACGAAGAAAAAGTGGGATGGTTCCAAACCTTTACGCGATGGTTCTACTAATAATAAATTTCACCGACCTTCAACGGGATAATAAAAGAGAGTGCCACCGCGAGCGTATCACCTCCATCTTCCCTCGGCACTAGAGCTCTAATACGTACGTAAAATTATCACGAAACTGGATAAAACGACCAATAATAATAATAATAATAATAATAATAATAATAATAATAATAATAATCGGCGTAACTGTCTATCTCTTTTTAAACGCTTAATCGCGGCTTACTGTACAATTTAAAACTTGTTACTACAACGAAAAAAAGCGTTCAAGTAGAGAAAAAATGTAAAGTAATAAAGGTTTAGAGTCTCGGAGAAGTAAACAACTAGAAAATAAAGGAATAATTACACCGATTATATTATCATCCCTTTCATCGACCATACCTTGGAAAGCTTTAATTTGATGTTATGAGTAACCCCAAACCCAGGCGGAATGGGAACGTAGTTTCGCGGAACGGAAGCGGTTCCCGCGGAACTGACGAGTTTTGTAGGTGTTAAAAATATGAACGTAATTTCATCGAGTGGTTTTCTTTTGGTAACTAAAAGAACAAAACGTTCTTAAAATAATGAATTTTTTCATAAACTATAGTTGTGTTGGTTTACGTCGTCGTCGTTGGCCTAGGCAAGCTACGGCTTGGGACCGTAGCGCATCTATCCGGTATAGGTTAACCTGGATGATGTAGCCATAAGCACTGCCGCTAGTTAAGTGCCAACCAGTGATTATCTCACTAGCCGTATTGAGTCCGTTAGGCGAAACTGCGACAGTACCAAAGGTGGAAAATATAACCTTTGGTTTTCTATTATTTATTTGCAAAATGGACATGGTATTAGATTAAAATAAATATTTGAATATAAATAATTAACTGACAATTGTGATATATAATTAATTATGTTTACATACAATAAAATATATGTATACATAAAATTAGTATTAATGTGGTTCACAATTGAATTATAATGGGGTAACTAATTTAAAATGAATTTATAACTATTCCGAAATTCAAGATGGTAAAATTAACATTTAACTTGAAACTAAAATAAGAGTATTCACTACAGTTGGATCGTCCTCCGCGTTTGAATGATACAGGGGACCCTAAATTGCGGTTTCAATTTAGCGTAAAGCTGTAGGCGTCCCGACGTCGGATAACCCTTGCCTTGCCGTTTACGTTGGAGCTCACTCAGTTTATTAATTAAGATGGATTTCCACAAATGTGTAAGTTCAAATTACAAAACACTTTTACGACTTAATTTTTAACTCAAATTGCTGTAGAATTATACCTCAAAACGTGTTACTTCTTCCAGACTCGCTAATCGGTATACGAAGTCACACACACGTAATATATATATATATATATATATATAATATATATATATATATATATATATATATATTATATATATATGAGAGAGAGAGAGAGAGAGAGAGAGAGAGAGAGAGAGAGAGAGAGAGAGAGAGAGAGTGTGTGTGTGTGTGTGTGTGTGTGTGTGTTTCAAAAAATGCATAAAAATATCAAACCTATGATTTTATTTCGGGGAGGCTGAAGCCCCTTCCCCTGTCTACGTCCCTGTGTGTGTGTGTATATGTATATATCGCCTCGGTGGTGTACTGGTTAGCGTCGCTGACTACGAATCCATCGGCCCCAGGTTCGAGACCCGGTGACGGCAGGCGGCGCGCAGCAAAACCCAGCTGTTCATCCTTCCACACAATAAAGAAAGTGGTTGGTAAATAAATGGGTACCCTGGGTGGTCTAGTGGTTAAGACACTGGGCTGTTGGTGGTGGCGTGGTTCGGTTGGTGGTGGCGTGGTTCGGTTGGTGGTGGCGTGGTTCGGATTCCACGTTAAGCTGTAGGTCTAAGGTGGAGTGAAAAGCTTGATCTTGGTCAAAATGAGCAATTTGGGCGGAAGCTCACCAAAGGTTATATACGAGGTGTTGTAACAATGGGCAGGAAATAATCGTAAATAAGATAGTTTTCGTTGCCATTTTGCCAAGACGATACGAAACATTCATGAACCCTTTTTCCAGTTTTCAGAAACTCAAAGAAAAATTACGAAGTATTGGGGTATGGGGGGGAGGAGGAGGCCAGGCAGAATAAAGGTTGTCTCGGGCCCCCCTTCTTCATCCTAAAGAATTAGAGGTTAAGGCAACACGAAAGAACTCTAAATTGAATTTTAAAGAAAGTTATATATACTGTATCTTATATATATACTGTATATACATACAAGGGGGAGTGAAAAAGTACGCGGAAAAAACAAAGAATCCTTTATTAAGCGAAAACATATGAACGTAAAGCAATTATTTTTCAACATAGTTCCCCTCTAAGTTCATGCACTTTTGAAGGCGGTGTTTCCATCCATTTAACCCCTCCCTGAAGAACCCTTCACCTCTCGTTTTGAACCAATCTGAAACGGCTATTTTTGCTTCGTCCATACTTCTAAATCGGGCTCCTTTGAGATGGTTTTTCAGTTTTGGGAACAAAAAGAAGTCAGATGGGGCGAGATCAGGGCTGTAGGGTGGATGTGGTAAGATTTCCATCGAAATTCTCGTAGGACAGCCCTGACAAACCTTCGAAGAATGCGCTGGAGCGTTGTCGTGATGAAAAAGGACCCCTCGGTGCAACTTTCCAGGTCGTTTTTTCACCAATGCTTCTTTCAATTTTGTTAAAACTCCTACGTAGTATGCTCCCGTGATAGTCCTTTGTCCTTCAAGATAGTCTACCAAAATCACCCCTTTCGAGTCCCAAAAAACTGTGGCCATCACCTTTTGCGCCGACCTCTCCGATTTGAATTTGACTGGTCCAGAAGATCCGCGGGGAAGCCACTGCTTGGACTGTACCTTACTTTCAGGATCGTATTGGTAGATCCACGTCTCATCGCCGGTTATGATCGATCCACAAATTCGTCTTCGTTAGCTTCGATCTTGTTTAAAGAAGCCATCGAAAGATCAGCTCTTTGAACCAGCTGGTCTGGGCGCAACGCTTTTGGGACCCATCGCGCCGAAAGCTTGCTGAGGCCGAGATGTTCGCTTAAAATCGAAGATGCCGAGCCATGTGAGATGTCCATTGCAGTAGCTACTACCTGATCAGTTGTAACTCTACGGTCTTCTTCCACGAATTTCTGCACTTTGGCTACCATTTCTTCATTTGTCGAGGTTGACGGTCTTCCCTCCCTTGGATCATCTTGCAGGTCTTCTCTACCATTTCGAAAACGGTTAATCCATTTATAAACTGCTGTTTTCTTTGGGGCAGCATAAACCCTTTGCAAAGCTTCACTGATTTGCGAAGCTGTCCACTCGAGTTTAAACAAGAATTTGATGATGGCCCTCAACTCAAAATCGCTGGTTTCCATGGGGTGAAAAATGACGTTCTTTTTAAAGGCACCCTCAATACACAATGACAAGTGAATTAATGAAATAACCTGTCAGATATCATCATCAACTTCCGAAGACATGATTAATCTCGTTTTGTTTTGAAAAAAAAACGTGTTTGCACAGGAACATTTTTCCGCGTACTTTTTGCCTCGCTCGTATATATATATATATATATATATATATATATATATATAATATATATATATATATGGCGTCCCAAAAAAATGTATACACACTTTAAATACTTATAAAGGCAGTGTTTATTAAAATACATTTCATTTTCAAAATGTAATAGAATCTACAGACATTATTTAATTGTTTTGTCAACGCCTGTTTCAAACTGACGTCCGTTCTGGTCCAGGCACTGCTGATAACGCGAAGCAATGGAATCGCAAACATCACGAAACATTTCGTTTGATATTTGTGTGCATTCTCGTTCAATGGCTGCTCTCAATTCAGCGACTGTTGCAGGTTTTATAGCGTAGACTTTGTCTTTTAAGTATCCCATAAAAAGTCTAGTGGTGTGAGGTCTGGTGAACGCGGAGGGTATTCTACGAAACCCCTTCGTCCAATCCACATCCACATCGTGCCAAGTACCACTCGCAATACTCCACTCTTCGGTCCGGATCATCTTCATTAATAGCATGGACTAATCTTGGAATGTAACTTTTCCATTGACAGCGCTTCAAAATGCGTTGGACAGACGATTCTGAAATTCCTACCTCACGACTCGCTTGCCGCACAGATTTTCTTGGACTTTGGTGATACGTTTCCAGAACTCTTTCTTGCTTTGTGGGGCTTGTCGATGTCCGTGGTCTTCCGGAACGCTTCTTGTGGACATTCTGAACAGTTCCATCGGCTTCAAACTTCTCTCTAATTCGAGTGATGATAAGTCGCGTTGGTGGATCTGTTTGAAACTCCCTCCTAAACTGTCTTTGCACTTCAACTGCGTTTTCACACTTCCAGTAGCATTTTAGAATGAATTTCCTTTGTTCAAAGCTTAGTCTGACTGCCATTATTAATTCTAATGGGTTTAACTTGGAAAGAAACATCAATTGAGCTATCAGCTGTTAAAGTGTGTATACATTTTTTTGGGACGCCCTGTATATATACTGAGCGGCAGAAAAATCGGCCCCACTTGGAATATTGCGCAAAACAAAAAAGTGAGTGGGCAAGCTTTTGTTTATAAAAGTTTTAAAATTCGAAAATATAGTCTATGAGGCAACCAAATAACGAAACAAAACAACGTCAGCTACGACCACACTAGCTGTAACGAATTTTCGACTTCTGACATTCAGTTGCTCTTAGGCTGCTAGTGCCACTTTTTTCTTCCACTAGTGGGAGTAGGCATTTGCGTTTAGTAACAGATAGACTTCTAATTCTTTTGGGTTTCAGAATTGGACATTTACAATGGATTTGAGTTCCGTGAACGTCGCGAGAGTCGTCACCCTAATTGAAGATGGTCAGAGCCAGCGTTACATCGCCGATGCGCTAGGAATTCCAAGAACAACGGTTCGACGTGTCTACCAACATTATGTGGAGACGGGAGAGTACACCCGAAGACCAGGATCTGGAAGATCGCGGTGCACATCTGCCCGTGACGATCATGTCATCGTCTCGAGTTTTGCGAGATCGTCGCTTGACTGTCACAAACGTCCGCAATAAGCTGGGAAGGTCTCGAGACGTCAGTGTATCGGAGCGAAACGTTAGAAGGAGACTTGTGGAAAGTGGCTTACACGCTAGACGTCCAGCAATGGGCCCGGAATTGCTCCCACACCACGGCACCGCAATGCTCGTCTTGCTTTCGCTAGTGAGCGTGTCAATTGGACTATGGTCCAATGAGGACAAGTATTGTTCACGGACGAATCAAGATTTAATCTTCGAACATCCGTTGGACGGGAAAGAATGTGGAGAAGAACAGGAGAAAGATTCGCCCGGTGCACTTTTGCGGAGGGGGTTGCTTTTGGAGGAGGCTCAGAAAGACGAGCATTGCGGTGGTGTGGGAGCAATTCCGGGCCCATTGCTAGACGTCTAGCGTGTAAGCCACTTTCCATAAGTCTCCTTCTAACGATTCGCTCCGATACATTGACGTCTCGAGACCTTTCCAGCTTATTGCGGACGTTTGTGACAGACAAGCGACGATCTCGCAAAACACTCGAGACAATGACACGATCGTCACGGGCAGATGTGCACCGCGATCTTCCAGATCCTGGTCTTCGGGTGTACTCTCCCGTCTCCACATAATGTTGGTAGACACGTCGAACCGTTGTTCTTGGAATTCCTAGCGCATCGGCGATGTAACGCTGGCTCTGACCATCTTCAATTAGGGCGACGACTCTCTCTTGCGACGTTCACGGCACTCAAATCCATTGTAAATGTCCAATTCTGAAACCCAAAAGAATTAGAAGTCTATCTGTTACTAAACGCAAATGCCTACTCCCACTAGTGGAAGAAAAAAGTGGCACCAGCAGACAGAGCAACTGAATGTCACTGTCGAATTCTTAAAAGGAATCGAAAATTCGTTACAGCTAGTGTGGTCGTAGCTGATGATGTTTTGTCTCGTTATTTGGTTGCCTCATAGACTATATTTTCGAATTTTAAAACTTTTATAAACAGAAGCTTGCCCACTTTTTTGCTTTTTGCGATATTCGAAGTGGTCGATTTTTCTGCCGCTCAGTATATATATATATATATATATATATATATATATATATATATGCACTAGAATCACAAAATAACACGTGACCTTATTAATAAGCAAACAACCACAAGGAAAAGGAAACACAAAGTCCGAGCGCTTTCGTGATATATTCACATTATCAAGGAAGAACAGAAAATAGACGGAGATTACAAAGTATTTGAGTTAAATAGACAAGCAAAAAATTCACAATTGGCACCTCAAATTAAAGGCCTTAAAGCCCTCTAAAGATTTTTTTCCCCCAAATTGATAACATAATCTGTAGGCAGCTAAATAACTGAATAAAAAATATATACTGTATAGATGAAATTAGACAAAAAGAAAACCAATACAGAGAACAAAAATTATTATAATGGTTATTAACATTTAATTAAAACAGGCAATTAATAGGCAAGAATTTAATGAAAAACAAATAGATGACGTAGATAACAAATAGAAAACATAATCTGTAGGCTGATTAATTACTATACAGATGAAATTAGACAAAACACCAGTACAGAAAACCTCAAAAAAAAAAAAAATAATAATAATAATTATTATAATGGTTATTAACACTAATATTTAATTGAAATAGGAAAAATTACAAGGCCCGAAATTAATGAAAACAAAGGGAAAGTTGCCATCGTCTTACAGAATTATTACAAAATTTCAACAAAACAATCTGGAAAAAATAGTTATCCCAACAGCAACCCACTTCAAATATCCAAAAAACCACCCAGCAACCAAAGCAACTTTGTAATCTCCGTCTATTTTCTGTTCTTCCTTGATAATGTGAATATATCACGAAAGCGCTCGGACTTTGTGTTTCCTTTTCCTTGTGGTTGTTTGTCTTATATATATATATATATATATATAATCTATATATATATATATATATATAGATATATATATATATATATATATATATATGTATATATATATATTATATATTATATATATATATATATATATTATATATATATACACTCGTATAATGCCAACCAAAGGGAAAACTTCACAACACATACACACGACTGGAAAGGTCCTTTTCAGTGATAAATAAATAAATTAATAATAATAAGTGTGAAAACCAATAAAAAGCTGCCGTCATATTTCCAGAATCTAAAGTTCAAACCGTTGCCATGGCAACCAAACTCCTCGCATTGAAAAGGTCTTTCCATTGGGAAATACATTCCCTCAATTAAAATTAACGACCAAAATTCATTTTTACCACCTAATTCTCCTAATTTGGAGCTTACGTACAAACGTGCATATATTCTGTGCGAAAAGTCCGACACGGAACAATTTTTATGCCACGGGATTTTTGGAACGCACTGTATACTCACTATTCCAATTCGTGTGTGTTAAGGCGATTCGAATGACAACATAATCACGCAAATTAGATATTATGCGCATCCATCGCGTAACTTATTTCGAACACGAGTGTCTCGTGATCAAATAGTCGCCTAAGTTCGTCACTTTCATTATCTCTAAGTTGTCACGCGGCAATTTCATGGATTTTGTGCATTTTTAGCGTCTTTTCACTTCACTCCAATAACGGAAATAAGTTCAAAGAAAGAAAATCTGCGGGAAGATAATGAAAACTTCGACGTTTCATTAGAAATTCATAATTGGGTGGTAAAATATGATGGATGAAATTAAAATGAGTTTCGAATATCCGAATACCAGACACAGGCTCTGTGACGATTAATATACAAAATTAGTTTCCAATCAATTAACCAATTATGATTTTTTTTTTACTGAAACTTGAAAATTTTTCATTATCTTTCGCAAGAGACTTAATTCCCTCGTAACGTTTTTACCTACATTTTGGACAAATGATAAAAGTCGATGTAAAAACGTCGTAAAAATAGTAATAAATTTTATGGGACAACTGATTTGTGTATCAGGGTAATAATAATGAAGCTCAGTAAAGTCCAAAGCTTAACGGTTATATACTGCTCGGATAAACAAATTTATTCTGTAAAAATTATTATTGTAAACTGTAATATTTAATTTTACCAAGTGGTTGGTAGATAAATGGGTACCCTGGGTAGCCTAGTGGTTAAGACGCTGGGCTGCTGCTGCTGCTGCTGCTGCTGCTGCTGCTGGTGGTGGGGCGTGGTCTAAGATGGAGTGAAAAGCTCGACCTTCGTCACAATGGACAATTCGGGCGGAAGCAAACCAACCGAAGGTTATTGTTACCGAGTTACCTTTTTCGGTAAATCTATCGGCTCTGTTGGGCTATGCAGTTAGATTTACCATTTCAGTGTTCTCGATGCAATGTGGGACAGAGCCGACAACTTTTGAGACACGATGCGACTTCATTTACTACCACTCGGCGTTCTTTTGGTCAGAAAAGGGCTTATATTTTGACATCGACACAATGTTTTTTGTATTTTCTCTCGGTGTTATCAATTTCTACAGGCATAATCTTCCACCCGTGAAGCCATGTTGGTTCAGATTGAATAAATTCTTTTCTTGTTGGTAGCAAATTAGTCTCTAATTATACGTTCGAAGCATTTTATAAGGTGGCCGATAGTTCTTAGACATTGCTCCGTTACCTCCTTCGAATAAGGGGAGAAAATGTTCGCGTTTTTTAATGGGAGTGAAATTTGCCCGGTGTAGAGTGATTTTCTCCATAGTAAGTATATAGTGGCTTGGTAATACTCTCTTATTTCTCTAAATTTCCTCGTTTCAGTTCCGCATTCGTGGAAATTTTTTATCGTTTGTTTCCATTGTCTAAATAATGTTCCGATTCGTCTCTCGAATTTGCCATTTCCTTTTTTGCCTCTTCGGAACATGTTTCGGCAGTATGGGTTTAGTTTCGTTTTTTATTACAATTACAATTCATATTTAAACCGAGTATTCCTTCCGTCTCCTAGATGCGCTTTAGGCCTCCTGGTTGCTAACTTTGTTTATGGTCAGAGAAATTTGCGCGCGTTACCTTTTTATTCATTATGTCATCATTATCCGTAAAAATTAAATCCAAAATGTTCGCTTTTGTAGTCGCTTCACAGATTTCCAGGGTAGATGCCTAATGTTCCATAATATCTAACGGTATTTATTGCCTGGGTTGTATGATCTTTTGCGATGTTACAACGAAACTTCCCTACATATATAACGGTAACTTTTCTTCCACGTTATGAATGGAATGTTAAAATCCTGAAAAATTACGACATGTAGTGCTGTGGTTTTAAATGATTTTTAACACGTTCTGTATTTCATTTGTAACGAATTGGAATTCTCTTTTTTTGTTGTTTTGTGGTCTGTACACTTTCATAATGATTAAGTTCAGTTCTTTTACTTCTAAAGCAAGAATTTCGACCGTGCTCTTTGATTTGGCTTATCTTCACTTCACACGTGTGCGCTTGTCTTTTTTTTTTTTATGTAAATGCAACAGCCGCCTCCTTTTCTAGCAAATATATCCGGCTCTGTATTATGCGGAGAGATTTGTCATTTCAGTGTCTTCGACGCAATTTTCACAGCTGTTTTCGCATTTATGCAAATGTTTCCGTCAGGTATGACACCTGTGCTGGTTTCCAGAGTTAAATTTTGCACGTATAATAAATAATTTGCGGACGACATGGTCACTGTACAGGCCTCGTATATTTGAGTACAATAAATTTACGAGGTTAACAATCTTGGTGCTCGTTTGTCTTCGATAACGATCGTTTTCGGGTCGATTTTGGCCATTCCTGTTCCATGTTATTGGGCGAGAAGTTGCATTTGTGAATACTGGGAACGCGACCTTTGGTACTATTGTGGTTGATGAATTAACGGGAGGGAGGTGTATGCATTACATACATACATACATACGTATATATATATTTATTAGTAGTACTAATAATTACAATAACAGGTACAATACGTACAGTATATGAAAATATAGGACATTTCTGTAATTATTATTATAATAATAATAATAATAATAATAATAATAATAAGCAATGACAATATGTAGGAAACATAGGAAATTTATACAAAGTACAGGGTGTACATAAAGTCAGGATCTATTTTTGTGAAGCACTTGGAAATTATATGGAATTCAATCATAAAATGATAAAGTGGTAACATTTATTAAATAATTAAGAGTAGGATTCGACGTGACGCCCAGCAGTATCCCTGCACAGCTCAAATCGTTCCGCAGCATTTCTAAACACATTCTGGAGCATTTGCGGGGTTATGTTATCCGCAGCAGTTCGTATACGTAAGTTTTCAAGACTCGTAATCTTCGTCTGATAGACGTGTGATTCGATAAAGCCCCATGCAAAGAAATCTAAAGGGGTTAAATCTGGTGATCTCGCTGGCCAAGGTCTGTTGCTTCCGCGTCCGATCCAGCGATTTGGAAAACGTCCATTTAGATAATCCTGAACAATTTTGGCATAGTGACAAGGAGCACCATCATGTTGATAGACGATGGTACTAACAATCCTATCCCGTCGTCTATCAACATGATGGTGCTCCTTGTCACTATGCCAAAATTGTTCAGGATTATCTAAATGGACGTTTCCCAAATCGCTGGATCGGACGCGGAAGCAACAGACCTTGGCCAGCGAGATCACCAGATTTAACCCCTTTAGATTTCTTTGCATGGGGCTTTATCAAATCGCACGTCTATCAGACGAAGATTACGAGTCTTTAAAACTTACGTACACGTATACGAACTGCTGCGATAACATAACCCCGCAAATGCTCCAGAATGTGTTTAGAAATGCTGCGGAACGATTTGAGCTGTGCAGGGATACTGATGGGCGTCACGTCGAATCCTACTCTTAATTATTTAATAAATGTTACCACTTTATCATTGAATTCCATATAATTTCCAAGTGCTTCACAAAAATAGATCCTGACTTTATGTACACCCTGTATTTAATTAGCTTTCAAGCTGTAGAGGCCACGTTTACTGAAGGACAATTAGAGTGGCCTATTTTTCAATACAAAATTTTAAAAGGAGTCATTTGAGAAAAAGTATAAAAATTTTATTGAACATTTTGAAAAGTTACACTGATTTATGAGGGCGAAAAAATACATAGGAATGATAAGAACTATAAAGCATCCGGGAACCCACGTTTATAACGTCCTTCAATTACGATGCTTCAAGCGTGCGTTACCTCCTCCGAAATGTTCAGTTTCGCGAATGTTTGCCAGCCACAATAGCTCGAGCCTCTTTGAAGTAACCAGACATACTTGATACTCGAATAAATTCAAAACTCAAATTGTTCAATTATCCAATCTGTTTCACGAGTCCTACCAAATGTTATCTAAAGTACGAGGTTTCACGGTATGCCAATGTATGTTTGTATAAAAGGATGACAAAAGTAAGCAGACACCTTAATCTAAGTTGTCCTTAAACTTGTTAGAAAAGATTAGAATTTCCTGAAACCAAGTTGCCAGTGTAAAGCAACTATCAAAGATAAATTAATATGCATTTCACGATGCCACGAAGTAGAGGTTCCTGGGAATTGACAAATTTTGCGAGAGGTCGAATTATTGGACTTTGGGAAGCCGAGTCAAAAGGGAATTTCGCGAAGGCTTTTGCACTCCGTTATTAACAATTAATAAAGTCATTCTGCAGCTCAAGAATGCCCAGAAAACAGTTGCCGATTGTCCTGACCATTCAGGATCAACTGAAAGAACATTTAGTGCCGTCAAGACGCGCAGAAAAGAACCCTCGCCAAACTACCGCTGAATTAGACGTTCAAGTTAAAGTTTGGTCTCGGACCATCCGACGATACCTTCAATATATGGGTTACTATCGCGGAGCAGCTACAGGAAAACCCACGCTCACCCCTCACAACACTGACCGTCGGGAGCAATGAGCAGCATCAATGGTGAAACATGGTCCTACCTTTTTGGAACACCGTAATCTTCTTGGATGAGTCTCGGTTTGTTTCGTGTCCGGATAGTGGGCGTGTGTGGATATAGAGACGTCCACCCAAGAATTTTCAGTCACCCGCGAGCTACAGTAAACGGTGCTCTTTAACAAAAACTGTTAATTAGGCCAAATGTGTAAAGATTTTGGAAGACGGAGTTCTACCAATTTATTCCAATAAAAATTTATCTCCACACCCAAATGCCAAAACATTTCTGGAACTGAACGTACATGGTTAGATAAGTCATTAAGGAACCGGCAACCACAACCTAAATCCAGGGAACGCCTCGTCAAAACCATAAAAGAAGAATGGGCAGCAATATCAAGAACAAATGGCAAATCAATGTAATGCCAAAATGTCATCAGCTTTACATAATGAGGACGAGAAAGCAACACTATCCGAAATATATTGATTCAATAAATTTTTCATTATTTATTGGCTTTTGTCATCAAATAAAAACTTTTAAAAAAAGTTTGTTTACTGTTGCGAACCCTCTCCAGCTCAACTTAACATCAATATAGCGGTAATTTCTATTTTTTGTTTTTAGTTATTATATTAATTATCTGTAATATGGAAATTACAGTTTCAACAAACGATTTTATTGTTCATGAAGTTTATAACCAACAAACTGGCAACAGTAAATATGTGTGTGTTTTCGATTTTACATAAATAAAAAAACGTTGAAGTTACAGTTTCAAAAAAAAGTTTGCCCAGAAACAAAATTTAAAAAAGCAAAAATTACTAATTGGTAATATACAGGAGGGTGTTTCAGGTCGACCCTAGAAATATGGAAATTGGTATTGGTATTTGGAAATAAATTTGTATTTGAAGTTTGTCATAGTAATTCCGCCAATTTTCATATTTCTAGGATCGACCTGAAAAACCCTGTATGTATGTATATAAACAAACTTCAAAAACAAAACCCAATCATTACCAATTATTAATTTATGTTTTATACAAATTTCTTATTGGTGAACATTTTTCCGAAACTGACACAAATCATATTAATTGCGATCTCTCTCCGATTCCGTACTTGCCGAAAATGCTCGCACTTTCTCAAACCCAAAAACCCAATAAGAAATTCCCAACATAACAGAGGTGTGTCGCGTAGGCAATGTTGAAAAACCGCATTTTTCATTCCGAATTAAGATTCGGATATCGAACCCGAACTCTCGTATGTAGTAATTCATCATCCGCATTAATGGACGCGGATTATTAAATTTTTTGAGCTTTTTAGGAATTCCGCTTCAAGGCGAGCTTTTTGCCGGAACTACAGTATTTACGTGGAATTTCGAACCACGAGCGAAGGGGTAAAATCAGGCATCATAATTAGAAATTAAAGGGAAGTAAACGGATGATATACGACGAAAACAAGAGCTTAATTCGCCCTTTCCTTCGTCCCCAATTATTAAAATTAATTAAAATAAAATGCTTTCCCAAAGGTCGTTAATTCTCATGGAAAAGCGCATAAAACTTCCGACCTTTCTGATTTATTGCATTCAAACTCGACAACCCCCCCCCCCCCCCACACACACACACACATATACAGGGCGTCCCAAAAAAGTGTATACACACTTTAAATAATTATAAAGGCAGTGTTTATTAAAACACATTTCATTTTCAAAATGTAATAGAATCTACAGACATTATTTAATTGTTTTGTCAACGCCTGTTTTCAAACTGACGTCCGTTCTGGTCCAGGCACTGCTGATAACGCGAAGCAATGGAATCGCAAACATCACGAAACATTTCGTTTGGTATTTGTGTGCATTCTCGTTCAATGGCTGCTCTCAATTCAGCGACTGTTGCAGGTTTTATAGCGTAGACTTTGTCTTTTAAGTATCCCCATAAAAAAAAGTCTAGTGTGTGAGGTCTGGTGAACGCAGAGGGTATTCTACGAAACCCCTTCGTCCAATCCACATCCACATCGTGCCAAGTACCACTCGCAATACTCCACTCTTCGGTCCGGATCATCTTCATTAATAGCATGGACTAATCTTGGAATGTAACTTTTCCATTGACAGCGCTTCAAAATGCGTTGGACAGACGATTCTGAAATTCCTACCTCACGACTCGCTTGCCGCACAGATTTTCTTGGACTTTGGTGATACGTTTCCAGTACTCTTCTTGCTTTGTGGGGCTTGTCGATGTCCGTGGTCTTCCGGAACGCTTCTTGTGGACATTCTGAACAGTTCCATCGGCTTCAAACTTATCTCTAATTCGAGTGATGGTAAGTCGCGTTGGTGGATCTGTTTGAAACTCCTCCTAAACTGTCTTTGCACTTCAACTGCGTTTTCACACTTCCAGTAGCATTTTAGAATGAATTTCCTTTGTTCAAAGCTTAGTCTGACTGCCATTATTAATTCTAATGGGTTTAACTTGGAAAGAAAGAAACATCAATTGAGCTATCAGCTGTTAAAGTGTGTAACATTTTTTTGGGACGCCTGTATACATATAACATTCCATATTCTATTCTGACTACTAATGCAAAAAAAAAAAAACTTGGGTTTAACTTTACTTGTTTTAATGCTATTGGCAACAGAGAAGAGGCTTTCAGAAGATACCGTCGCCATCCAACTCCTGATTCTCACTGCTTATATTTCTGCCCGGATTCGTGCAAAATCTGTTCTTCGACTCGCCAAAAATTCCTTTATCAGACAGAAATGTGAAAGCCTATCCAATTCTAATTCTTCTCGCTCTTTCTGGCACCGAGTCAAGAACCTCTCCAACAACTTTACTACTACTTCCTTCCCTCCTCTTTTTTCATTCCGACGGCTCAGCTGCCGTCCTTCTCCGAATAAAGATGAACTCTTCGCTCAAACTTTTGCCTCCAACTCAACCCTGGACAATTCCCGTGCTGCTCTTCTACAGTGTCTCACCCTCCCTCTGACTTAATTATATCTGAAATCAGAATCTCTTCCAAAGATGGTTTTTTTTTTTTTGGTTTTTCCCCTGCTCTATTTGGGCTCCGGTGGTTTTTAAGAACTAAGTTTCTGCGCTGACACCCTGCTTAGAGACACTCTTTCGTCTTTGTCTTTCATCTGGTACTTTTCCTTCCTGCTGGGCGTTCGCTTTTATTCAGCCTGTCCAAAAGAAGGGTGACCGCTCTCAGCCCTCCAACTATCGTCCAATTACTTTGATTTCTCGTCTTTTAAAGTTTTTTATCTACCCTTAACGGGAAGATTTTTAGACATCTTTCTTCTCTCAATCTTTTTTCAGATCGTCAGTATGGGTTCCACAGTGGACCCTCCAATGGCGATCTTCTTGCATATTTCTCTAAATCTCTAGTCACCCTCCTCCTATTTGTGCCTTCATCTCTTATTTCTTTTCTGGCCGATCAATAACTGCGGTTGTAGATGGCAACTGTTTTTCTCCAAAAGCTATTAATAGTGGTGTTCTTCGAGGCTCTTCCCTGACACCCACTCTTTTCTGTTTATTTATCAATGATCTGTTAAGTCACATTTCCCGTCCTATCCACTCCTACGTCGATGATTCCACTTCACTTCACTTCACTTCCCAAAGCGTCCCTCTCAACAGTCATTCTATGCTTCGCGTAGGATGGCAATGATGCACCTGACCTCTGATCTTTCTATCATCTCTGATTGGAGCAGAGAAAACCTCGTGGCTTTCATTGCCTCAAAAACCCAGATCCTTGGTTTTGTCTACTCGTCACAATCTCCCACACAACTATCCCCTTAAATTCAACAATACACATCTCAATCCTTCCTCTTCTCTTAACATTCTTGTCGTTTCCTTTTCTCGTGATCTTTCCTGGGAAGATCACATATACTTCCAAAAGGTTTGGTGTGCTGTACCGGTTCCGCAGTTTCTTCATCCCCACTCAGTTGCTCTCTCTGTGCAGGAGTCTTTGTCCGTCCCTGTATGGAGTACGTTTTGTGTAGGGTGGCCGCAATGTCAACTCGCTCTCTCTTTACTGTTGTTATTGTGATGGACGCTGTTCTTCTGAACTCTCAAACTGTATGCCTCCTCCTTTAAGGAGAGCACGCAGCACCCGACTTTCGACACATTCTCATTCCTTTTCTGTCCAACTCTCCAACGCGAGGGTTAATCGGTATTTTCAATCTTTCATCTACTCAACCGGTGGACTCTGGAACAATCTTCTTCAATCCATCTTTCCCCTCGTTTATGACCTCCAATTTTTCAAACACGGCGAAAACAGGGTGGCCACTCCAAAAATTTTAAATAAAGCCATATTTTCTTTAAAATATAGCCATTTTAAAGACT